>CAJDSM010029174.1:0-34481 GCA_903981925.1 Ostrea lurida
GTGGTATGTGTGATTGCGATCTGAAACTGATAAATGGACTGGAAGGTGAAAAATTCAAATTTACATAATGTGTTTACTATAATATCTTTTGGAAAAGGTAGAGTATAGAAAATAATTATATTATACATGTATATGAGGCAGAATTCATTAAATTCAAGGGCTTCTACATGAAAAGAAGAAATTTCTAGCGGTGGCCTTTAATTCGACATTTCGATATATTGATGACGTTTTATCTATCAATAATGATGATTTTCATTCATATGTCGATTCAATATATCCCAGCGAACTAGAAATAAATGACACCACAGAGTCTTCCAGGTCTACTTCTTACATATTTTATTGAACATTGGCATTAACGGCAAACTAACTACTCAACTTTATGACAAACGGGACGATTTCAGCTTCTCCATCGCCAACTTCCCATATTTATGTAGCAATATTTCATCATCACCTGCATATGGTGTGTATATCTCTCAACTTATTCGAGAGAGCTTGTTTTGAGTATGATCGATTTTTGAATCGAGGCAGGCTACTTACAAACAAGTTGTTGTTCCAGGGGTTTCAACACTCACGTTTAAAGGCAGCTTTTCGTGAATTCTATGCTTGGTCGTTAGTTTACCAGTATGACCTGCCATTGAGTAAATGTGTGTCTGGGATGTGTTCGATACCACTTGTTATGCCGTTTTTCAACACACTGATTGACCTATGGATTGCTCTGTTTACCTATCAAGACTTATGGGCTCACGGCGTTGTGACCGGTCAACAGGGGAGCTTACTCCTCTCAAGCACCTGATCCCACCTCTGGTGTGTCCAAGGTCCATTTTTCCCAACTTGTTTTTGTATTTCTACTAGTATTTGGGACTTAACGAAATTTATCACTGTTCGTTACATTTGCCTTTACATATAAAGGTATACATGTACATGTATGTTCTCATAGATAGATATATATTTTACTTTTCACTTGACACAGACCCGTTAAGAGATGATTGACAATCCAAGTCCATTTCTTCTTTCCTGTCCTCTGGGACTGGGGTGGTGCTAATGGGGAAAAGGATAGTTTTTATCTAAATTTAAAGAAAGCATTACAGTCATAACAGCATATTTGTCCCCTAGCTGCTCTTTAGAAACCAATGAAATTACTAAACAACCCCCCCAACTTCGTCTTTAATTTCCTATGTCGTCTGGGGCATCCTCCACCTGTCTGGAACAGGTGTGGGATCTGGGTTGGGAGTGGTGCTACAAAAATTTTATAGGTCGAATTGCTTTTGTGAAATTTGTGAACATTTGTCTAAAAGGTAAGAGGGATAATCATTGCAAAAAAGAAATATTAAAAGTACGTTTGAGACAAAGTTGTAAAACTTGCCACACACATTCAGAAGTCAAACATTCGATATAACTAGAGCACGCATAGTAAAGTGACATCGAACGAATAACGACAGTGCATAGAAGTTTTCTCGACAATCAAAGATCAACAATCTTTGTATCCAGAGACATTGAGTTGTCTTCTTGATGGTGTCGTCGATATTTGTATATTGCCTAGAAGCACACGATATTTAACGACTGATTTTATTTTGATTCTGATTTCCTTGCATGCACCATCCTGAAGATGATCCTGGAATAACCCTTCGGACCTTCCTCCTATAACTAAATGATATGCTTTCATGAAAAGGTGAAGATAACAAAAAGTACATGTACAGTTTCATAATTCATATAAAAAGAAGGGAAAGTCACGCGACTCCTGGACATACCAGGTATGTAAACAGGTGTCTGGGAGGAGTAAGCATCCCCTGTCGACCGGCCACACCTGCTGTGAGCCCTATAAATGGAGTAATCTTTAGCCAAAACCAGTGTGTAATGAACGCGCGGACTATAATTGGAATGAGTGACGGGCCTATTGGTAAATTAGATCGGTATAGCGAAAATTTGCATCTGATGCCAACTTGAAATTCACAAAAGTTCATATAGGCCTACATGTGTTAAAAAAAGGTGAAAATAAAAAAAAAATCATTGAATCAAAATTCATCTCCTCGCTACATAGGTATTACTAAATCCCCTGGGTTCGAAGTTACACAGCTAGTGATAGTAAAAATGCGTGTAGATCATTGGATAAATCTGCAGAATAATGACCACCTGGCCATGAAATAAGAGGATATTTATTATTGTTATTTATCTTACTGTGCGATTGTTAGCAGGCTAGTATTGTCGTCCATCTTATAAGAGGAAAGACGGCCGCCATTCTAGTAACAACCAAAGAAGCATCACCCTCCTGTGTAAAGGCAAAGATAACGAACAGTGATCAGTCTAAGTCCCAAATAGAATATAAAAAGCAAGAGTTGGGCAAACACGGACCCCTGAACACACGAAGATGCGTAGGATCAGGTGCCAAGGAGGAGTAGAGCATCCCTTCGTTCACAGTCACACTTCGCCGTAGCCCGATTGCTCGTTGATATTCAGGTAAAACGGAGCAACCCGTAGTCAAATCAGTGTACTGACAAAAGGCTTAACAATTGTTATGAAACACTCAGACAGCATTTAACCGCAAATGGAGGTCATACTGGGCAAACTAATCTTTTAACCACGACCCAAAGAATTTACGAAAATGCCTGCCTTTAACGTGACTGTTGAAACGCCCCAGCAAACAACTTGTTTGTAAGTAAACCTGCTGCGATTCAACAAGCTGAATCATACGCAGAAACAAGCTCTTACGTGCCGAAATAAGTTGAAATACTCAACATGCAGGTGATGACGGAATATTGAGCAAGCTACATAAATTATGGGAAGTTGACGATCACGGAGAAGTTAAAATCGACCCGTTTTTCATAAAGTTGAGTTGTTAGTTTGCCGTTAATGTCAATGTTCAATAAATATATAAATATGAAGCAGACATGGAAGACTCTATGGTGTCCTTTATTTATATTTCACTGGGATATATTGAATCGACATATGAATGAAAATCATTATAAAACATCGTCAATATATTGAATTAAAGGCCACCGATAGAGATTTCTTTTCATGTAGAAGATTTTGAATGAATTCTGCCTCATACGAATATAAAAATAGGTCAGCCAATAAAGGAGCGAAATTCGCGCCCAATGGAATTCCAACAGACTGTTAAAAGACCTGATTGCCAAAAACTACAAAAATATTGTCAATGAGGAACTTCAGCATTGCTTTAATATCAACTTCAGAGTACCTGTGTGTAGAATCAGAGGGGAGTTTAACAAAGTATTTTTTTTAATGGCTGATCAAAAGAGATGAATATTTCCTACTACTCTATTGTTACGGAGATTCTGGCTCGTGTACCGCTCAACCGTCTCCTTCAACACCTTGAACAAGAACATCTCCCAGAAAGCCAGAACGTGGGACAACTGACACGATATTTGTTCTACGTTAACTCCAAGAAATGTTCCAAGAGAAGCACTGCGACCTTTACATGTCCTTTGTTGATCTAATGAAAGCCTCTGACACAGTCTGCAGGGACGGCAAGTGAAAGATCATGAAGAAGTTTGGCTGCCCCAGCAAGTTTGTCACGCTTGTCCATCAGCTTCACAATTAATATCATGATGGTGAAGATACTGGGTGATGGAGATGAGTTAGAGGCATCCCCAGTGACAAACGGTGTGAAACAGGACTGTGTGCTTGCTCCAACCCTTTTCAGTATGATGTTCTCGACCATTTTGAATGACGCCGTTCAAGACTGTGAAAATGGAATTCCAATCCGGCACCGTACGGGTGGAAGAGTATTTGAACCTCTGACGCCAGCAGGCTGTCACAGAGGTGAATGAAACTGTCATCAGAGACTGTTTGCTGATGTCTGTGTCCTCAATGCCAGCACAGAGCAGAAGATGCAAACAAAATGAACAGCTTCTCGCATGCTTGTGACAACCATGGTCTCACCACCAGCACCAACAGGACTTTCAAAGTGATGTACCAGCCTGTCCCAGGCAAGCCGCACCAGGAGCCTCGTACCACAGTCTTAAGGACAAAACTTGCAGACAGTGGACAAATTCACCTACCTGGGCAGCACCCTTTCATGGGCGGTATATCGACGTCGAGATTTTCTGTCTTTGGGAGATTGCGCAAGAATGCTTGAGAGCGAGGAGAACTCAGCTTCCTCACCAAGCTGAAAGTCTACCATGCAGTGGTACTGGGTCACCACCCTCCTATATGCAAGCCAGACATGGACGGCCTATAGCAGATACGCCAAACAGCTGAACCACTTCCACCTCAGCTGTCTTTGCAAACTCTTTCGCATTAAGGGGATCTCTACATCGTCATAATGGCTGACTTCCTTTCGAAATATGGATGAAAATATCACTATCAGGGTTATATATCAATTCAGTTCAAAGTTAAATATCTAGCCGACTAGCTCAGTAAGTTAGCACTCTGCCTCCTGAACTGCAGATCGCGGGTTCGATCCCAGTAGGGATTTTAAAATTTTTTTCAAATTGCTTTCTTCTAAAACTGCATTTTTTGACGAAATTGAGTGAATTTGAAACTTTTCTCTTTTCAAAATATTGCTTAACGTATCCTCTATTTTTCATCCACGTCAAATTTCACTGGTGTAGCATTCCACCTTAAATAGCAGGATAAAATCCCTGACACGGAGGTCCTTGAGCGTCTGTGTCGGAATGCCTAGCGTCTTCCCCCTACTACAGAAGGCGCAAGTCAGATGGGTCGGACATATCGTCCGTCCGGATGTCTGAAAATTGCACGCGAGTACAATTGGGGACGTACAGAAGAAATGGTTCAAATAAAAGACCAGAACATCCCTTAAAATGCCTCAATATGTTGATGTCACTACATGGAAGACACTTGCACTGGACCGTCCATGCTGACAAAGCGAGCTTACTGCTGGAGCCCACCGACGCACCACAGGGGCCCAGAGAAAACGTGCCGCACGCAATGCCCGATCTGCTTCCACTTAGCTTCCACTGCAGTGCAGTGCTAACCCACTTTGTCCCATATGTGGGAGAGTCCCCATTCGGCCAACATCGTGTAATCGGCCAAGGTGTGCCGAGTGGGAGAGTCGTCAGTTACCTTCGGACTCACAGCCAACGTTCATCATGAAGTCATACTTCTTCTTTAACAAAGACGGATGGACAACATCCAGGGATTGCCGATTGCATCCAGGGGACAACATATGAAATACATTTATTAACTTAAGTTTGTTTAAGAGAGCTTATTTTGACAATTATATTCTCATAACATTGTGCTGGAGGTATTGCAATGAAAGTTCAAACAATCCTTGAAAAAAAGTCGTGAGCAACTTTCGTAACATTTTTCAGAATTGGGGTACAAGATACTACACTATGAATTTATTGCCCTTTTGGCGCACCATACGCTATTTTCGAACGGGGAATATCATAAGCGCCTTCATTATAAGAAAAATAACAAGGCATTGTATTATATATAATAAATGAATAAGTGTATGCAGCATAATACTACATTACAAAAAAATAATATTAATAAATAGAACAAATTTTTTTTTACGGGCTCACGCAAGCCTCCTAATTCGATTGGCTCTTGGAAAATGCCCGGATGACTCCATATCCATGTTTTTAGCGAAGTAGTGAAATGGAGAATGTTTCTAGGTCCTGATATTTATTGACGATTGCATTTTTCCGCAGGGAAAAGTGTACTTTGTTCCTATAATATGGTTGGTAAAGACCTGGATGAGTTATGTTTAGAATTTGGGACGTTGCGTCCACACCAAAGAATAGACATTTTATGTGGAATGCTTCAAATGTGTTTAGGCACCGAACTTCGATTTATCGGCTCTGTGGTCGTCGATTTAAGTAAAAAAGATTATAACTATCTCAGGGATCAGGAAAATAAAGCGAATAAACCAGAAACTGTAGAATCCATGAAGCAGAGTCAGGCAGATATCAGGATTCTACAGCATGCCATGGCAATGAACCTAGCCTTGCTTCACACTGACAATACGCACTGTGCCAATATAGTTTTCGATATATTGGAAAATAATATGAAACAAGCTTTCTCGATAACTCCGTCAACCGAAAAAGACAGCGTGGATATAATCCTGCTTGTGCTGACAATGGGAATGAGACACCCAGCATTTTCATTTCACCAAAGAAACAAGCTGTATAGTTATTATATGTGTGTAAAACAGCAGTTGGAGAATGTGTTATGCAAGGTAAGGAACTGGGTTGTATATTGACAGTGAGAGATAGTGTCAGATTACAAGAAAGATGGCGGAGTCTGCTGCAATCTTCAAAAGGATATCAAAGAGGTGTATGCACAACTTGCATGTTACTATGGATTCCAGTGGCAGTTTTCAGAGTAGATTAAAAACAGTTTAAGCATTCTGATCTTAGATAGTATTATGCTAAACTTTTTATCTTTACTTCAGATCACATAAAACGGTATTTTACCAACAACCAAAAAAAAATTGGTGCTCAGTAGTTATATATATATAGAAAAGGGTTTGAATTGCACGTTTTTTATGATCGTAGCTTTTATAGTAACAGTTTGTTGTGCATACCGACAGCATTCTATACTACAGTACGTGTATGCAAAGTCTGGGCTTACCCGTTTGTAAGTTATATTTGCCATACTTCTTACTACCTTATTTTGTGCATTGTCAATATGAGAAATGGGGGAAATCTAAGAAAATATTGATGTATTAGTGTGTGTAAGGCTATTGGAAATCTACATTGTCTGCCATGAACTACTGTGTGGTGTATTGATGTGTAATACTGTGTATCAACACTAGGCCATCATGTGGACTCCATTACCCTGTATATACAAATCAAATTACGGAAGGATGACAATCTGGTAGAAAACATGCAAGATTACTCTGTTAAGGGGAGGTTTGGTCAATAGAATTTGTTTGGTCATCATATTCAGCGTACACATTACAATTTATAGAAAGATCAATTTGAAATTCGCAGGAGTGAGATGTAAGGTTAGGGGAACAACACTGAGTACTAGTGAGTAGTGATAATCTACATGTAATAGACATTGGAAGAGGTTGACACCTTGTGGGAAATGCTGAATTTTCAGAGGCCCAATATAGCATTGGTGAACCAGTCTTCACAAAAAGTCAAGAACTTTCAAAACTTGCTGGCCAGTATTTTTTAGTGGACTATATGAATTTATTGGCCCCCAGTGAAATTTACACCCAAGAGATCACTGCAACTAATGAAATTCATTCGGTATTGATGCGGTCATTTTTGTTTCAGCAAGTTATTTGTTATATTCATGCAATTTACGTTCAAGTAATCTTGACAGTTACAAATGCAGTTATCGTTCTTTACTTCAAACAAACCATGACAATTTACAGTCGAACCTCGTTATCTCGAACTCGATGGGATCAAGAGAAAAGTTAGAGATATCCGTGAATTCGAGATATCGAGGTTAAAAATACTAAGAAAATAGGTGGTTGGGACCTCTAAATCAGTTCGACATAACCATGGTATTCGAGATATATCAGAGTTCGAGATATCGAAGTTCAACTGTATTTTAAATTTTTTATTCTGATCGTAAAATTATACTATAAATAAGGTGTTTTTAGAGTATCTACATCTAACATTTTATTTAATGTGACTTACAAATTCTACAAGACTTCTTGATTTGTTGTGTTTTCACTGACCCCTGACCCTAAAATCCACTAGCCTTGGTCTTTGAACCATTGAGATTTCATGAAGACTGGATAATTATTTACCAGAGAACGGTGCTTGGGTGATATAACCAGTTGACAACATCACCAAAAGTCATTAATTGTACAATAATCGATCTTATCTCGAAAAAAGTCGGTAAATGCATAATAATCAAATGTTGAACTTGAATTACAGAATTAGGTATACTATAGAAGCACTTGATAGATATATTTGTGTTGATAAAGCAATTTTCCCCCCAAGGTTTTAAATTTGTTTTAAATTTAAGTGTTGCATACATATTGCACAATATTCAATTTATATTCATATTTCTAGGAAACAAAAGTGAAAGTGAAAATGATTTGTGAATAAATGCAGTACAGTGTCTTTAATTTATTTGTTTTTCTGAAGGTTAATAATTATTAAGCTTTGCAGTAAGATTTACATAGTATTTATGTTATTTATTCTATTGTGGGACAGATTACATGAACTGATGGTGTTTGTATATGTATGCATGTTCATATTATTGATTTTTGTGAGATCATTCGTATCAATTAAGAACTAACAAATCACGCAGTGCTAAATGCAGACAATACACTGAGTGTGAAAAGAACAGAACTACCCTTGTATCCTGGTACCAATCTTAGCAACTTATCAACACTCCACTTCATCAAGTTCATGTACATCATAACATAGATAATCAGAATGAGGCACAAGTTAACATAGACACTGGGGAATCAGACCGTGTGTGTGTTTTGTTAGCATACATGTACTAGGTTTTACTAGCCAGCTGACTTTCAGGCTTTGGGGAGCATGGTCGACAATATCTCACATCCATTTAAAAATCTAAACTGTTCTAAAGAGAGACTCAAGGAGATCACATTTAGTATATATTATACAACTGATAACTGGTCCTTGAAAACCACAATGACTATTTGCATATCAGTGAATTCACACTCTGCGGAGAGGACATTGCCCTGGTAGGCTTTTGTGGAGATTGCAGAAAATCATTGATTCTGTGTACTAAGACAACAAACTATAATTCTCTCTCTTCTGTTAACTCCATGTATCATTGAAGGGAGAATTATGATGGGCCACTGTTGTAGTTTTGAGGAATGTTAACTAATTTTAGTTGTACATGTAAATATAGTTCACCAATGATCACTGATGTATTGAAACAGGTGTATCCAACCAAGTGGGCATGAAATGGAATGCATACATTCTTGAAATCAGTCTTATTTAAAGAAGTTTTAAGTGTGAAGGATGCTCATCTTGTGCAGGAGTTGTGGAGTTAGTATAAACGCGTAGGCTGTGTTTGGTTGGAAGCTACATTTCATTTTGTAACCTGTGGGACATTTACTGCTGTGCTTGCTACACATCAAGGTTGCACACATAGTAAAAGGATGTTAAACAATTTATAAGGTGACAAGGTGTTAATTAGGGATACTATGATAGAGAGATAGGCATTTATCTGTCCCCAGTCATTGCCAAATTTAGTTTCATTGAAGATAATACATTGTGAGTACTTTGTAGAATTAATTTTAAGTGGTTCCATTTTGAGACAGTCTAGACACTGGTGAAGGAATCAATTTTATATACTGGTAGATCCATACACTCATGTTAATAACAGAACTTTGTAGTTTGTACTGTTCATCAAGTGTGCAAGCTGCATGTACATGTACATACTACTAAAAACATATCTAGTACCTGAGATATATATATGTAGATATAATAAAAATATTAGAAGGCCGATTGAGTATACTTGACTAGTTTCTATAATTCTTCTGAATTAGGAGTATTATAATGAACATTGCTAGGTTACACAAATACACAGCTATTTCAAAGTGATATGAAAAGTGCCAATGAATTGGTACGCATTGACCTATATATATATGTAGATATATATATATTCAAGCTGAAGCACTTATGTCAACACATTATGTCTTCTTGCAGGTTGATAATGAAACACGTCAAGAGATACCATCGGAATCAAGGTGCAAGCAGCAAGCAGGTAACAACTTTTAGTTACTATGGAAATGATCTATAAACAGGATAAATCAGATGGTGATTAGCTTATTATTTCCCACATTCTGACTGTAAATCTGACATATACTGTGTCATAAGATACAGCATCTATAATTGGATAGGTTGGACACCACTAGTCTGTAGATTAAACAAAATGGTCCAATACTGTAACAGTAGTTTTGAAACTGTACCGGTACTTGAATTTTTCATGAAACATAAAATTTGAAAAAATGATCAGATATGTATACTTGTGTTCACTAAGCTAGCTGAAATGTATAAAATTTCTGTTCAGAATTTGACTGGGTATTTAGAAAAAAAAAAGGTATCAATTTATTTGATTTGATTTTTAATTAATTACCTGCATAGTGACTGGGGATTCTGTGATGGGACAATTTCACAGGTCTCAATACAAAATGGAAATCAAAAAGGTTAATTTTATTGATTTGGTACAATAGCCTTATCAAGTGCCAGAGTCCAAACCTAGAAATATATAGGAAAACAAAATTAAATGTGGCCTTTCAGTCTGTATAATGCAGCATTGTGATTTAAAGTTTATCATTAATCATATAGCTGCATGTAACTTTGGTACATCTGAACTTTCAGATCATATTTGTAACCTAGACGTGGTAAAGGCAGACAAGAGTCATCGGCATGAAAGAAAGCGCGAGTACAAAATACAGGTGAGCGTTTCTAATCGGTACCTACTAACAGGTGTCGTGCGGTCAGTTCACCTTGCTGATACCGTTAGGTTTCAGGTCAATGCAGAAGGTGGTCACCATGGTCTGGTGTATGTCGACAGGCTGTCTTAACGAAGGCAGTGACTGCAGTTAGCAAGAGCTGAAAACAATGTGGGAAATGAGCTATTTGTTACTTTTCCATCATTGTATTGCTGTTATTCTTCTCAATGCGAAGATATACAAAGAGCTCTTTTACTATTATACTGATACATTTATGTGTTTGATTAGTCATGAATATGAATTCCTCTCGTGTGTTTTATTATTTTGGAATGTAAAACCCCCGTATGCCAAATAACATCAAGAAGCGACAGCACAAATGATCGTATATAATGTTAGGCTGACTTTCTCATGCAATTGCTTTTTCAGGTCACATGGCAAGATAATAAAAAAACAGAGGTGCTTAAAACCTATCAGGATTTTAAAGAATTTCATTCAAAGGTAAACTATCCACCACATTTACCTTCTCTGAAAGTCAAATGGAGTATAATCAGGTATTATAAGTCTTTGATGTAGGATTTCATTTAATGTTTGGTGATGAACATTTGTAGAATCATGATATTTTGCATTTACCAGTTCTATCTGTTTAATAGTTTTGTGAACATTGAGTGATTAATGTATAAACTAATTCAAGCAGTATGGGCATAAAAACCCAAAGATTCAATTTATTTGCAAATGTTAAGTTGTACGTAGCATGTTTAATATAACTTGCTGTGTCTTAAGACTAAAGAGCCATGGTGGTGCTGGGGCTGTTCTTCAAATAAGCAACTTGATGAAAGTCTGGCAACTTCTGAATTTTTTTTAATATATATAACTCAATGAAAGTTTGATTTGTAAGGACTTATGCTGTATAGGTAGAGACTAGCTGTTTTGTTGACTGGCTGCACTTTCAGATCCAGTTGCCATCACCTGTCAGTTTAATGTGGGTCAAGGTCATATTATTTGTTACACATGTATGGATGTGCCATTTGTTCAGTAAAAGCAATCTACAATTTCATTTCCCTTCAAATACCAAATATTCCTTTATATGATTAGAATAAAAGCTTTCGTCCCCAAATCAAAATTAGTCATGATTTTGAGTAATTAATCAGAAGGAACTAATCAACATGCATCTTCACGATACAGGTATTGGAAATGCCAACAATATGCTGGCCACTGTCACTCAGAGTGTTAATAATTATCATACATTGTGGGTTGCTTGTGTGATTATTGGAAGTATAACTACTTTAAGTAATCAGTTAATGAAGCCATGACATTTCAGGACACAATTTTCTGGAGCCTGAGTTTAGAAGTCCACATACCTAGTTTAAAAAAGGATATATGTATTCCCTAAATTGGAATGTATTTTTGAAATTGCAAATCGTGTGTAATTGAATAAGTCATGGAAACAATTATATCTGGAAATACTTACTTCCTGTAATGTTTTTTGTTACCTTTAGCAGTAACTATAATTGATATGAATTCCCAATCTTTGATAAATGTTGCAACTTTTCGCTTTCTAATGGCCCCAAATTACAGAGTGAGAATCATGGTTTCAAAGCAACATGTCTTGCTGATGAGATAATGCATGTTGATGATGGTCACGCAATTATCAATATTTGATACAAGATATCTTGGTACCACTTGTCATATTATATAGAGGTAGACCTACATGCCATCTATACATATCCTTGTATTAAAATGTTATATTTTTACATCCACGTTCACTTTTATTCACATAATTATAACATCAGCAACAACATTAATTAATTCACATCTTTCATGTGTTTATACTAAAGATTTTTTTTGGATTTACAGAATGATTTTTAAATACAAGAAAGACTTGCATGTTTGATAAGAATACACATGAATAATTTATTTGTCCCAGGAAATGTGCAGGTAAATTTAAGTTTGGCCCCACAAGAAGACAGTTGTCACAAATTTTTTTTGTAATGTTTGACATGTCTGTATATATGTGATATACATGTATAGAAAACTTTATTTGAAAATTCCATTTGAGAGGTATGACAGCCATGTGTAAAGCAGTAAGTAGATGTGAAACAAAAAATTGTGAAGCAGTTGGATCAAAGTTCAAGGTCTTCAATGTTCGATTCTTTCCAAATCGTTTTTGATTCATTACCATGCACAAAATATGAAATTTTATATTTCCATCAATTCAGGTTCAGTTGACATTTTACAAAAGCAGTTGGCAAATTTTGAGTTATTGTTAATTTCAAAATGCCCCTTCAACTTGCAGATCTTTTGTATTGAAACGCTGACTTATTTTCTTTAAGAACAAATTAAGTCACACATTAGCATTTGTGTTAATGTTTAGATTGCAGATAGTAAGGATGACTTTGTACTAAAATGATATTTTTTCACTAACTATGGTGATGGTAAAGTTTTCAACTTTGCATCCTTATGGTTTTGAATATAATAATTTGGATCTATGTCACTACTGGATGTTTATTTTACAGTTGGTGAAGCAGTTTCCAGAAGAAACATATTTACCGAAACAGGACAAGAAGCTGCCATTTTTCTCAGGAACCCTAGGTAAAAAAAATCTTAAGTCACACAATTTCACTTCATTTTAGAGCATAATATTTCTATACCAACTGCAATACTTGGTTTAAAGATGAAGGATTGATAGAATGGTAACCTTGTTAGGTGTCTTTGCTTTTCTCTAGTGAACATGATAAGTTCTGAATAGGGTCAGTGAGATTTGGCCTCCAAATCTATTAAGATGTTTGGATATGATTATTATCCAACTTGTGTGTTTTCTATCCCCTTTTGAAGGCTCAGGGATAGAAAACACACAACTCATTGGATAATGATCATATCCAACCACAAACCATGGGAGATCCTACATACAATCTTAAATACCAATGAGACAACATTAGATGTACATGTATTAGGCCTAAAATAAAATGTGTTGAGTTTCCGCTAACCCGACCGACCCTAAATTATAGTCCCGACCCTAAAAACTTTATTTGAATTTTTGAGAAAAAATCATATTTTTTCTGGATAAAATATATTCATAGTCCATGATTTCCATTTTAGTTATACTCTGTCAAGCATGTGAGCAACTTTGATCATGTTTGTCATGCAAAACAAAACTTGAAAGGAAATTTATTAGTTAATGATAATAAATCATAATGAATCAGTAGGTGTAAGATGACTTTATTGTTAGAGTTTATTAATGCAATTTGTTCGCCTACTATTGAAAATAAAACTTTATAGAAATAAGATTTAAAAAATTTCCTACCTACCCTCATTTTTTTATGCCCCTGGAATCTTCGATTCGGGGGCATCTAGTTTTTGGTCTGTCCGTTTGTCCACAAAAAACTTTAACATTACCCATATCTTTTGAATGGCAAGTGATGGGTCTTTCATATTTCACATGTGTGTTCCTTATGACAAGCCCTTTCTACTGGTACCAAAATTTTTGACCTCTTGACCTTGAAGTTTGACCTACTTTTCAAAAACTTTTAACATTGGCCATAACTTTTGAATGGTAAGTGATAGATTTTTCATATTTCACATGCATAATCCTTTTGGCAAACCCCTTTCATTGGCATGTGGAATCCAGGGGCATCAGTGTTTCACAAACACATCTTGTTTCTGGAATATTAGCGGAAACACAACTATTTTTATTTTTGGCCTTAGAATGAAACTAGGGACATAATTCCTGTCAAATTGTCAAAGTCACATGATAACAAATTGGGACTAGACCTCTACAGGTGACTCTCAAAAACTCTTGTGTCCAAAGGACCAGTGGAAAACTTAGAGACTTTGAATTTTCACTGGTTTTGGCATGCTGGCTTTTGATTGGATTTTGTAATTACACAATTATCTCATCATATGGCATGCATTTAGACATGCTCATTTTAAATATTATTTTAGTTGTTGATGGTAATGTAGTATACAAACAAGCAATTTGCTATTGCAAATAGTGAAGTGTCATTTACATAAACATCTGATATATAAGACACACTCACTAATGGTACTGTTTATATTTCGAAGGCAAGGCCTACACATGCTAAATAAAGAGACTGCCACCTAGTAAACTTACATAAACAGGGTTTCATGTTATTTATAGATGAAATTAAAGGAATAATTATAATGGGACTTGAATTTTACTGAAAATTTCAGGAGATCTGGTATCTTGAGAAAATTTGCAATAATAGGTAGTTTGAGTCACCAGCACGATAAAACATACTTCCTCTTTCATTTACAGGATTTAAACATATAAAACCTACACATTTGCAATCTGTCTTGTAGTGTATTTTATGCAGATCAAACTTAGCAACTGATCTCTTTGCTGGTTAATCAATATTTCACTGTAGCTGGGGAAAAAATGCTAGTCATTGCTGAGTATCATTGAAGCAGCAGACATTCTTTCATACTTTTTTCAACATGTATTATTACTTTTAAATGAAGAAATAAAAATCAGTATTTAGTTTTGAACTGTTAAGTCAACCTTTCTATAGTACAACTAGTATGTGTAATGGGGAATTGAATGCCAGTGATGTTATGTAAAGCAGGTGTAAGATTTTATAAACATAGCTTTAGATCAGAAAAAATTATCTAAACAATTTTCATCCTGACTTGAGTTAAAATGATCATAATAGATATGGAGTTATAATTATACTATATCGTCATAATGACTGGCTTTCTTTTAAAACCTGAATGAAACAATACAAAGCGGCAATATTTGTTCAATTTGCTTTTAATTGAATAGCTCAGTAAACTTTCCGACTGCTGATCTGTAGATTCCAGGAAAGAGTCCAGCAGGGGTTTTAATTTTTATACGCCCGTCTTCAGACGGGACATATTATGTTATATTATACTTTCATGTAAAGTACTTGATTCTGATTGGTTGAGAAACCTTTGATAAAATAGACTGTCACCCACTGAATGATAAAACCGCACCTCACAATGTGTGAGAACGTAACAACGGTCCACTTGCTTGACAACGGGTGTTATTCTTAAAAATGTTGACTGCACAAAATTTATGCGCGTACAGTTCGCATATCCTCATCTTAGTGTTGCATCAAGGGAGCCGAGATAAACACGGATGTTTGCAAATTGTTAAATCAGCATTTCAAATGTCGCAAAATACAATATGAGAAGCTAGCTAGATATTCCACATTCTGCAATTTTTTTCTTTGATGTTTACATCTTCGTATCTTACTTAGTCAGTTTTTGCAATGTTTACTTCGTTCGAGTTCAGTGTTTATTTGCTTCACAGTATAAGTAATGACGTTCACAATCGAAAGCTTCCATCTCGTTATTAGTGTGCAAGGTACATTTGGTCATTTTGATCAAAACCAGTTGCATTAGAATTTGTAATTCATGACATTCAGCATAATTAATAAATAATGACTGAAAGAAGGGTTACAGTGAGAATAGTCACCCCTTGAAAACCAGTTGTTGACCAAGGCGTTAGCCGAGGTCAAACAATGGTTTTTCTCGGGTGACAATTTCCACTGTAAACCCTCTCTTGCACGTCGATTAATTTATATAATATGCGTTGTCCGTCCGGCGTACGGCGTCCGTCCGAAAAGTTTGTTCTGGGCCCATAACTCCTGAACCTCTTGTAGATTGAACACTATTTCACAGAATTTGTTGGCCCGGACCTAAGGAAGCTGTCATGACCTTGATCCACAAGTATTGGGGGGGTTTCCAAGGTCACTATACACATAACATAGTTTTAACATTGGCAAATAGTTTTGTCCGGGCCATAACTCCTCTGATCCTTCTTTGTAGAATTTGAATAATATTTTACAGAATGTTTGCCCTGGACCTAAGGAAGTGTCATGACCTTGATCCAAGGTTATGGTCCAAAGGTCAAGGTCACTATACACATAAATAGTTTTAACATTGGCAAATAGTTTTCCGGGCCATAACTCCTGATCCTCTTTGTAGATCTTGAATAAATATTTTCACAGAATTGTTGCCCTGGACCTTAAGGAAGTCATGACCTTGATCCAAGTATGGTCAAGGGTCAAGTCCTCCCCCGCCCCACTCACCCCCCCGCGCGACTTCCCCCCGACCCCCCCCCCCCCAACCCCCCCCACCCCACCCACGCCAATACACATAATAGAGTTTAACATTGGCCAAATTAGTTTGTCGCGGACCATAACTCCTGATCTCTTCTGTAGATTTTGCAATAAATTTTCACAGAATTGTTGCCCTGGACCTAAGGAAGTGTCATGACCTTGATCCAAGGTTATTGGTCAAAGTCAATTCACTACACACTTAATGGTTTAAACATTGTCCGGGCCATAACTTTGACTGAGTGCATGGATTGGAATAATATTTCACAGAATTGTATGTCATGTGGACACAAGAAAGTGTCATGACCTTGAGCCAAGGTCCCACTGGTCAAAGAGTCAAGGTAATGCACATTGTGGTTTAACCTTGTCCGGACCATAAGTTTTCACTGAGTGCATGGATTGAAATAAATTTCACAGGAATTTTTGGTCTAGACCCAAGGAAGTGTCATGACCTTGAGCCAAGGTCACTGGTCAGATGTCCAAGGTCACAATGCACATAGTGGTTTTTACTTTGTCTGGACCATAAGTTTTTACCGAGTGCATGGATTGGAATAATATTTCACAGAAAACTGTGGTCTAGATCCAAGGGAGTGTCTGACCTTGAGCCAAGGTCACTGGTCAGATGCAAGGTCGCAATGCATTTAGTGGTTTTACCTTGTCCGGACCCATACTTTTCATGAGTGCCAGTGATTTCAATAATATTTTACAGATTTGTTGCCCTAGGAACTAAGGATATGTCATGACCTTGATCCAAGGTCACTGGTGAAAGAGTCAAAATGCACATAGTAGTTTTACCACTGTCTGGCCATGACGGGTCGTATATTGCCTACGTTTGCGTTGCTCTTGTTTTTAGCTCACCTGAGCTGAAAGCTAAAATGGGCAATTCTAATCACCCGTTGTCGAAAACCATTGCAGGTTTACATGAAAACTTTCAGTTATATAGAGTAGATTCAAATTTCTTCAGGTCATGGCCCCAGGGGATGGCATGGGGCCACAATAGGGGATCAAAGTTTTACATTCTGATATATAGGAAACTCTTCTCCAGTACCACTGGGATAATTTTAAGTACTCGGCATCCTAATGTAAAGGAGATTCAAATTTGTTCAAATGAAGGGTCATTCGACTTTTAAAGGGAAGATAATCGTGAAAAGGCAAAAATAGGAAGGGGTCATTTAAAAATTCTCTTTTCTCAAAAACCACTAGGCCAAAAAAATTGAAATTTACATGAAATCTTCCTAACATAGTTCAATAAATGATGTCAATATTTCAGTTGGATACAGGCAATGATAAAAGAAAACAAGGACAACAGAAGATCTGAAAAAAAAATTGAATTTATCCATAGATATGTCACAGACAAAGGGAAAGCAGTTGTGTTTTATATGAAAGAAGTCTTGCACTGTCTGGAATATCCCCTATATATGAATTCATTTTCATTTGTTTTGTGATTCTTTGGGACAATGTTTGGGCCACAATATGGGGTAGAAAATATTCATGGGAATAAAGACCGATTAGCGACAGCGGGGCCAGGGTCATCCAGTGAGTGATGTGGCCCAATGATCTATTGTTTTACAGATTACTTTCCACTAAAATTACATTTTATTATTTGAAAGTTTTCAATTTCAATATTGATGTACAAATCCTGTACATTTTATCCATATGATACTTCTATGATAGAGCATTCCTCCTTAATTTCAAAAGCCAGCATGCTTAATCTTTATTTTGTTCAAATTAGTAGACTTGTAGGTGGGTGTTTTTATTAATAAGTTAATTGCCTTTGCTTTGTTTACAACAGGTACCAGTGTACACAAGGAAGATGAGCAGGCCATAGCACAGTACACCAAGTAAGTATTATTTATTATTTAGTGGTACCATACTGTTACAATACGTGAGATTATTGTGGATTTATTCAATACAGCAACAGTTACAACAAAAGGAATATTGACATTTTCAAATACATATTTCTGATTAGTGCAATATATATTTTTTTTTTCCAGACAACTTCTTCATATGCCAAAGACAATTCTTGATAGTGAACTTGTAGTGAATTTTTTCAAAGTAGAAAACATGGTGAATTCACTAACTGCAAAATCAAGTGCTCCAGTGGTTAACACTGCCATCTCCAAAGGTTTGTGTTGGATTTTGTGAATAAATTGTGTAATATCAGTTCCAAGATTTACTAGAACAGCTGTTATTACAATTGTGAAATGTGGTAAAAATGAATCTCTGCATGAATTGCTTTATAGGAGCCATATGTGTACTGATAATAAAGGAAAATTACCATTCCCCCATACTATTTCACATAGTTAAAGATTTCACAGAATTATGCGTGTGTGTTTGAACATGTTTGCAGGCAAATCAAAGTACTTGATATTTTGGTAAAGCATGTCAGATACACAGGAATGATTTTGTCAAGTGCTTGTGTTCATTCTAGAGCCGCATTGACAAACTGATAGACAATATAACACAGTCAAGTCAGTCATGACCTGATTAGGCGTATTGAAAAACTGAAGTTCAGTATCCTTGATGACTAATTGATCAGAACTTTGTGTCAAGGTTTCATTACTATATGCATAACAAATGAATTCCAGCAATGAAAAAGGCCACAATAACTACCTGGGATGCTTTTGCACAATTGAATCAGATAGATAAAATAAAATCCATATTATGTAGTTATCTGCTTGCCATATCTCACTGAAGTATTAGACATACCAGGTAATGTTAGCAAATTGGGCTAGGCTAAAGTAAGGAAATTTTAGGACAGATTGCTGTTATCAAACTAAAATAATATTGTGATCCATATTTTATCTTATTTAAGCATGTCATTGCAACCCAGTTTGACTGTTCATCTCTTTGATTTTGTAATTAAACTCCTGCTGTTGACAATTGCGTCATGAAACATTTTAGTATTGAATTAATCTTATATTGGAACAAGGAATTTTTGTTTATGCTTGCAATGTTCTTTCAGTAGCTGATATTGTGATACCATACCAACCTGTCCAGATCCTGAACAGCCATGCCCCCATTAGCCACGCCCCCAACCCTTCTGACGGTATGTTGATGTGGATGCTGATTGGTTGTTTTTTAGTTTGAAAATTGAAATCATGATACAATCAGCTCTCGTTACAACGGCCACGTTTGTTTCCGGTCATTTTGCCGTTGTAACGAATCTGCTGTTGTAACAAAATGCCTCTTTTACCAGTACGAGTTATTCCCCTTTGTTTAATCATCAGTACAATAAACAATGGCAATCTCCGTAAACATTTACCGTGCGTTTTAATATTTTCATTACGCGTTAAATCGGATTTTATATAGTGTCAAAATGCACATTTGTTACCGATAAGTGGTGCCGAAGTGCGAATATATCGCTGCATCAAGCAAAATAAATAATGTGCAGATTTGTTACAAGCAAAATTCTGTAAATCGAATGCTGCTGTAACGAGCACTGACTGTATAAGATTTGTTTGGTTATGTGAAGTTAATGAATGTAAGTTTTATTTCCAGAATCACAGCAAATAGAGACTTTGACTCCCTATCCTGACAGTTACTTTGTTCCTTCCAAGGTAGGCCTACGAGTTCGGATATTCATGAGAATTCTGTAGTAGGAAAGATTTTAAATCTCTCATCTTGCTTCCAATTTGACCATAAAGTGAATCGAACACAGGAAGGACAGAGAAATGATTTTATGATGGTGGATGTCAATATGCTATGCTGAAACAATGACTGACATCGCTGTTGTGAATTTTTCAGGCTTCCTGCAATGTCTCCTATTCATTCCCCCCAGCTCATCAATCGGCTGTCTCCATGTGATAGTCGCTCAAACTCTCCTGAAGAACAAGAAGTTACCAATCTGATGAAAAAAACCATCAATCAGAACTGTGTGGAAAAGGGTCTACCAATAAAGGTGAGTACAGATTGCAATGCTTTATCAAAAATTCCTCTTGGCCCTCCTTGAATACTTGGATAATTTTTTTCACTTACATATTTGATAAGATTCTTATGTATTCTTTCAAATCATTTCAGGCTTTACCTGCAGAAGAAAATGGTTCACTAGCATTGACACCTGAACAGGCAGCTAAAATCCGTGCAAATCTTGCATCAAGCAGGTAAACTAATGGCATACTGTGGAATCATTTTGATTTCTGGGGGCCGATGTTTGTGGGTAACCAAAATTTTGCTGGTTCATAGTGGGGACTTATTTCTTGGGTAATTCATAAACAATATGAACAACATAATATTTATAAAGATTAAAAGGAAAAGAAGACATGTTCATGGGGATGTTAATTCATGGGTAAAAGTGACCCACGAAATCCACATTGACCCCCCCATGAACGATGATTCCACAGTACATACTGAGTGTTATTTCTTTACAATACATACAAATGGCTTTTTCTTGGCCTTCAGTTAAAGGTTTGAGCGCACATGCAGGCGGATACATCAATGATTTTTCTGTATTTTTTAAAAGGGTCCTGTTGCTTTTGAATTGTGAAAATTTGTTGATATTTCTGAGAAATTGGAAAGAATCAACTTTATTGTAAATAAGTTTCGAAATCATATCAAACATAGTATTGCATTTATTTTACACATCTGATTTTTTTAACCTTCAAAATTTTTCAATTTTTCTATCTAAGTCATCATTCTCATAACTCTTTGATAATTCATTAATATACATATTATTCACATTGAATATTTTTATTTTTTAAATATGTTTTCCTTTTCTAAATTTATTTTTTGAAATTGAGATTATTTTTGCAATGATTTAATAATCTAATTGCAGAGTTCACAATGGTTGGATAGATCACATTGTGGTGGTGACCTCTGGTCAGCAGATACAACAGGCCTTGAATCCACCCATGTTTCAGCAACCATTCCAACCAGTGCCAGCACTTCACATGTTACCACCACAGTACATCCTACCTGCCAGCCAGACTTCAACAAGAGACAATTCTCCTATTGGTTCAGATTGCTCCAGTCCTCAGCCAAGTCCTCTACTGAGAAAGAAAGCAGTCACTGCTAAAGAAACAGACAGCTCTTCAGAGGAGAACGATAAGGGTGAGTGTTGACCGAGTTCAACTGCAAATAGAGTACATCAGTGGCTAGTTCCGTGGAGGGGATCGGAATTCAGATTTTCTTTTGGTGTGTACATGTACACTGTATTTTTATGTTAGAAATTTTGGATTGTCTGCTTCACGTTTACATACCTGTCTCATCATAGTAAATTTTTTCTTACACTAAAGATTTTTTTTTTTGCCTGGTAAAGTAAATAAATGTCTAGTTATGACTAAGTTAATTGGAAATTGAATTATGATGCACAAAATTGATTAACACATGTTCTAAATACTCTCAGTGTATGGTTGAAACAAAAACAGAAGTGAACACGCATTAGAAATAAATAAATGTGATCTCTTTTGCTCAGCTTTTTCTTACTGGTGTAGGTCATAGTGAACTCATTTTATAGATCATGATAATTAGAATTTCAGTAATTGTTTACTATAGTTCCTTGATTTTCAATTTGTTGGTGCTGTTTGGTCACAATATTGAATAATTGAAATATGACTGAGCAGTCTGAGATATAGTGTCAAACACATAAATACATGAAAGCACCTGTCTATATTACAAATTATAATGTACATGTACTTTGTGTTTTGGAATTTTTTTTTTGACACCTGTTGTGCTATTAATAACAGCTGTTAGACATACTGATTCAATGATACAAGTTAGTGTGTGATGGAAATCTCTTTACATGGCTCAGCTGTTGTGCTTGCTTGGTAATGTGTCAAAAAATGAATACAAGACTAGCCATGGTTGTTGTCTTTGAACATTATTGGTTAGATTGGCATTGTGATGTTAACTGTTTAATGTGTCATTGGGATAATAACAGGATGTTGTTTCGGTATTGTGATGTCACACTTATTGTCCTACAATATATTGGAGATATTTATTCATCTGTCATAGTTGTGTCGCTGCCTGCTTAGCGAGAGGCGACATATAGGGATCACTTTAGTCGTCTTGCGTCGCGTCGGCATCACAAATTTTCTGTCACATTTTTCTCAGGAACCACACAGGCCAGCTCCTTGGCACAGAGCATCAGTATGGACAACTTTATCGCTGTAACGCAGTTTCCAATCTGCCGCATGTCCACTTCCTGTTTGACGCAACTTAAATTTTTGACATAACAAATTTGTACCAAAGTAATGACTGAGGGCCTGAGAACCTTGAAATTAAATATGTCTTTATTTCAGATTTCAGATAGAATCTCACAAATGGCATCTCATAACAATATCTCATATTTCATCAAATTCCATCATGTCAGAATATTGCCATTGTCATTCTTGGTAAACTTGAACAGAAATGAATTCTCACAAAAATTTATAATTATATACTTTTTTGCCATGATGATACTTTGAATGATGAAGTAATTTTTCAAATGAAATTAGAAGTAGGCAGGCGACAGATGTCTTCCCTGGAAGACTTTCCACTAAGTTGTATTATGCTTAGGTGCAGTTTATCTGTCCATCAGTCAAATTTGCAATACATATGATATTTATGTTATCAAACAATTACGCAAAGGGGAAATGATTAAAGAAATGTTGAAATCAGGCTTGATTGTTCAAAATCTGCTGATAAGAACAGCTCTTCCAGAAAAGCCAGAACTTTCAAAGAAGGTTTATTTAATGTAGAACAAGTTTGTTCATACCCTGATCCCAGGGGCCAAAATTGGGCCTCAATCAGAATTTAAAGTCTAACAGAAATGTGTAGAAAAAATCTCTGAAAAATCTGCTGCTTAAATACATATGTTATAAGGTTTATACACAATTTGTAAAATTCACATATGCAAGCATTCTCATGCATTGGAGAGCTCAATGTTTTGACATAAGGGCCAGGATGGGGCCCACAACCGATGTATAAAGTGCATAGAAAATGAGACTAGTAAGTAATAATGATGTATATTCTGTTTTTCAGAGAAGACTCATAAAACTGGTTCACCACATGTCCGTAAAATTCACAAGACAGCTTCAGGAGATGGATATTATCAGGAAGGGTATGAGGTAGGAGGCCTAGCGGCGCTGACTGGAGGGGGGTACCAGTCTGATCCCTCCCCAGGATATTACCCTGTGATGAACATGGCACCACGCCCCTCCAAGGCCCAGCCAGCACACACAAGCAAAACGATCCCACCAACCAATATCATTAACATGCCTGTAGACACTCATGGTTACGGAAAAAGAGGTCAAGTTATTCCATATGGACTGGCACCACCCATTCCTAGAACCGAGACCTCATCTACAATGACTTCTACTTCAAATGTGACCTCAGTGGCCACCCATCAGGACAATATGGTGAAACCACGCATCAGTGTGATTCCATTTCCTGTGCGACCTGGGACATTTGTGTGCTCAGTAACTAATTCCACCTCAGTGATCATGTCAACAAGTAACAACATCACTTCTCCACTGACTGTCAATGGCTTAAAGCCGAAGATGACCCACTCTCATTCAGAGTCGTCCATCGCCAATCCCCAGACCCAGGAGCCGCCCTTCTCACCGGTCCCACCCCAGACCACCCCAACATCCACTCCAAATATGCAGCCTCCACCGTCTTCAGCACACACAACATGTACCAACTGTGGATGCCCCGGCCACTCAGGAACTCCTGCATCGTATCCATATGCCCAACTTATACCTAGTCAAATGTTCCATGGTCAGCCAGTCTGGCCATGGCCAACTGTTCCCATGACACCTTCATCAAATGGACTTATCTCTCCTCATCATATCATTCCATATCACCACTTTCAGCAGTTTCCAAATTTGAATGGTTTAGCTCATCCTGAGTACCTGTTGAACAATCACCATCAAAATTTTGTTCACAACCCTGGTCCTCCTTTGTCAGGCCCTGCTGGTAATGTTCCTGGACCAATCATCAACCAGGGCCTGCAGCGAAGCAACAGTATTAAGGAGCACAAGGAAAAACCAAGGGTGGTCTCTTGCTTCAACTGTGGATCTCATGATCATTCTGGCTATGAATGCAGTGAAAATTCTATAGGAACAATGTTAGGTGAGTCAATAATCTTTTTTATTCCTATCGCAACTAGTTTTAGAGGGGATATAGTATTGCTGCTGTGTGTCTCACTGTGTGTGTCTGAAACCTTGTGATTTTGATAGAAGCAAGGGCATTCATCAGAGGATCATCAAACCTTCCACAAATGTTACTCATCGAGAGAAGATGAAGCCTATTAATTTTCAAGGTCAATGGTCAAGGTCACTGTTGCCTATACATCTTGTGAACAAGCTAAAAGATACAGCATTCATCAGAGGATCATCAAACCTTTCCACAATTGTTGCTCAAGGAGAGAGAATTTTAAAGTTAAGGGTCTAAGGTCAAGGTCACTATTGACTATTGCCAAAAAATCTTGTGAACAAGATGCAGCATTCAGTATCATCAAACCTTCCACAAATGTTGCCCATGGAGAGAGGATGAACCCTTAGTATTTTCAAATTCGCGGGTTAAAGTTCAAGGTCACTGTTGACTTGCTTAAAAGTCTTATGTTGCAAGGGAATGCTACGTTTTTGTTGCCCTGTTGTTATGGTTTTTTTTATTTCCCCATGATATACATGCACAATTTATGGCGAAGTTATTTTGACTGCAATTTTGGCTAACAATGAATATAGTAAAAACTCTACTACAGGGGAAATTAGGCTGTACTGCACAATCTGTGTACAGTTGCAAATTCTCTTGAAATAGAGAAATAGCTGATAACCATTTTAATGTCCATAGTTTGAATTCCTTGTATTTCTTGATTTAACAGTGAAGTAATTAGCTTCTACCTGTCATGTATCATTCTGTGCACACTGTCCTTGGAATGAATACAGTTTAATACAGATCAGTACTGATATGTGTGAATTATTTATTATTTTAGGTCAACATAAATTAAACTATGAGCCAAAGGAGTAGACGACATGGATGACAATGGAGATTGATCTGCCTCTGTCACTGAGGATTCCAGAGTACCATCTCTCCAGGAGCGGTGAAGCATGGCGGTGTTCTTCATCAGTGATTTCTCCTCTTTTCTCGTTGACTAGTGCTCTTGCAGAAGCATCACCTCTTGTTGCTCGTTACATCGTTGTCTGCATTTTTCTGAATACAGAGCGAATTTCACATTTGTATATAACTGTCTCATCAGAAGGTCAGTCAGGTTCAACAAGAAGGATGTCTAAATATGTACACATGATAAAACATGTAGTAGCTAAAATGGCAAAGTATCAAACTGATGGTGTTTTTAAGGAACTTGTCATTAAATGAGTGATTTTTTTTGTACCTTTAATGAACATTAAAATGTATATATTTGTGAAATATGATTTATTTTCTGTTTTCCAGCAGACAAAATCTGTTGACTGTATCGGTTGTAGAACTTGTATGGTTTTGATTGTATGATTGGTGTGATGTATGATATATATTAAGACCCAAGGTGTAATAGATTTTAGCTTCGTTGACGACACTCATGCAGCTATATTGTCAATTTCTCCCTGATCTCACTGCATGGATTTGTATGATCGTCTGGGTGGAGGCAGAGTGGCTGTTTGGCTGTGGTCAGTCATAAAGTGCTGATTCATTTTCACAAGAATAGTGACACTATTTAGATAAATACATAATGTGGTTATTTTTGATATTCAGTGAATACACCTTAAAAAGTTGGAAAATGGTTTTGTGCGAAATTGATACAACTTGTACAAGGTTTACAAAAATCACATTCTGTAAATAATTTTATGTCATGTGGATTCATATAAATCATAGTATTAAACAGGATTTTTATTATCAAACTGTATAAATCTTTTGCAACTTTCTACCTGAATGTAGCATGTTTGTACCTTTAACATGTTTTGATAGTCATACGTACCACTCTGTTCCTCAGAGTGTTTATACAGAGTTATTTTTTACGTTGGTCTGTAGTTGCGCCTTTGTTTCATGTATGGGTGAATAATAGAGATATTTAATGGTTTGTATGCGAGTAAATTTATCTTGATTTTACATATGCTCAACTCTTTTTTTTCAATATGTGAATGAGTCTGATGACTCGGTAATATGTAGTCATTGAATGGTAATATTCTAGGCATGAAATTTCATAAAGATCATGTAAAAACTGGTACAAAAATTTTCATAATTTACCTGTACTTCAAAGGACAGTTCTTATAAGAAAATAGATATTTTTACAAGGAGAAATATTCATAGGAAATCTTTTCACTTTTATACTTTAATACAACATTCTAGGTAGTTTATCCATCATGCTTTTTTAATGCTATCTTAAGATTTCACTAATTTCTGCTATTTTACAAGTTTTCATTTTAACGTAAAAATTGATTGTTAAAGTCAATTTTCTTTGAAAGCTTGATGAACATAATTGTGATTAAAAGTATTTACTATTTCCTTAAAAGGCATAGAACTTAACAAAAATTCAGATCATGATTGTGTGTGGAAATATTGCCTGTACGAGTCTTGTGTGTTTATTATTTGATAATATTGTTACCATTTGTTTCACTTGTGATATGTTGCCATGTGGATTATATATATGTTATTTATGGTGCTGTTTGGGATTTCTCACGGTTTGTTACAAATACTGTGCCTAGTTGTGAAGAAGAATGAAAAAAAATCACAGCGGTGACAAAATTGCCACTTGAATTTACTGTACATAGAATGTGTCAAAATTTTTGCAAGATATCTGAATGTTTTAAAAATTGAACTGCAAGTCAGGTGGCATTTTACGTCATCCCTATTTATTGTGTCATTTTTTACCTGGATCTTGTGATCTCATTTTACAGGCCATCTTGTTTCATTACTAGACTTGTAGAGTAGACAAATTTCATGTTTTTTCAGTCATCATACATCAATAATTAATATAGGAAAAATATTTTTTTAAAAAAGTGCACAAAATGCATCATGATTTAGTGCAGAAGCCAACTTCAAAACGATGATTGTTTGAAGGAACTAGTAACTATGCGTATTGCTGCTATAGTGCTATTTGTATATTTTTTGAAGAAATGACAGAGATACCTGTACAGAAACGAGATTGTACGTGCACATGTTGATGTCGCATCATAATTCATTGTTTGTCAGCACCTCCTATTTTACTGCTTAGTTTTACCCTTGTTTTAGGCCCAAAAGACAGCGAGATGTTTTACACCGAAATTAGAGGTTGAACCACCAATGAAACTGGTTTGTGTTCTTTAATTTGTAATGCATGTAACATTAATGAAATCAAAGGTACAAATATACCGGCTATCAGATTTTTATTTTGTGTTGCACAGTATTAACATTCTTCCAGTAGTTAAATACATGTATTATTAGCATACTGAAATTTTTGTCAGAAATCACATGGGATGGATATATATATATAATGGGTCATTTTTCATTTATTTAATTTTTTTTTTTTTGGATGAATACATTCTTTTTAAAATTGAAATGAAATACCAGAACTAGTGACGATTTACATAATAGTGCCATTTGAATAGTTATTCGCCAGCTTTTAGTTGAAAATCTGAACCCTGAAATTTCGATCTAAGTGCATCTTTATTTTATGCATGTACATGTATTTTTGGACTGAGAGATGTGCCCTGTCAATTTGAATTTCCCCTCCCCCCCCCCCCCCCCCCCACCCCCCCCCCCCGCCCCCAAAAAAAAAGTCCCCACCAGAATGGGTACTGCATCAAGTTTCATGTTTAAAAGAATTTTTGATTTCTGAGAGAAATTTGGAGTCCCATTCATTTTAGAGCAAAGTTGCCAAACTGACAAATCATTCAGTATGCACAGGATACTTTGGGGGTATTTGGTTCTTGATTATTTTAATGTACGCAACTGAAGACAGGAGAATTTGAGAAGAAACATGCGATGATGAATTATATGCAATGTAAACAAGTGGGTACTTTTAAGAGACACAAGACTAGAGTAAAGGAAAAAGCAGCAATACATAAATCCCTATAAAATTCTTGATTCATCCGTTTTATATGTCATTGTTATGTGCATGTGAGACTTTCTTTTATGCATTCATGTTATGAAATACTGATAACAAAATTGGAAAAAAAAAGATACAAAATAAACATGTTAATAAAAAAATCATTGAAATATTGAAGGGTGTTTTTTATTTCATATTTACTGAATGGGATTGATTGATAGATCATAGTATATTGTTTTATGCCCCATTTGAGAATTTTTCACTGGACAGGTATGGAGATGTAACCATTGCCGGTAAAGGCTGCAAATTTAGGCCTATGCTCAGTGCTTATGGCCTTTGAGCAGGGAGGGATCTTTATCGTGCCACACCTGCAGGGACACAGGGCCTCGACTTTTCTGGTCTCATCCAAAGGACTGCCCCATTTAATCGCCTCTTACGACAAGTAAGGGGTACTGAGGACCTATTCTAACCTGGGTCCCCACGGGGGTACTGAATGGGAGGACATTGGCAGTTGAGCACTATGAGGAAACGTGTAGATCTATCCTTGATTTGTCTGTGGTAGAAATTTATTGTGGAAAGCAGTTTGTCATTCTTGAATTGAAATGGACACTTGATATATTGGGTGCAAATCTGGTATGTGGTTGAACATTGATTTATAAGGAATAAGGTCTTTTTAAACCACAAATTCCATCTTCTGTTGTAAAAAAAAATTTTGAAGTTGTGGCATACATTTCCCAAATATCTTTAGTACATGTTTCACACCTCGAACAAAAGATTTTTGCCCATACCAAATCACTTGGTACACCCCTAGTCCAAGCTCCATGGTTGGGTAACCGTACCATTGCATTTGCAATTATTAGATCAATGATAGGTAGCAATCAAGGACTGGAGGTCATGCTTTCTGAACACAGCATTCAGTGAATTGAATTAGCATATTACATGTACAAAGAAACTTACCAACAGAAACAGCATAGATATGCTGATAGACGTAATTTGCCTATCCTTTATTTGTGCAACATATGATCAAGACCTGTTGAAAAAATGAATAATTTTCCACAAAATAGGCATATCTTCTGAATAACCTTGATCTTTCATAATGACCTTGATAGGCTTTTGATCAAAAGATGTGGGATATACGACCAATATTTGTTCAAAAACATTTATTATAAAACAAAGCACTTTTTCCTTGTACAAGGTTTATGTTTTTAGTGACCTTGACCTTTGAAATGACCTTGGTCCAAAAGTACTATTTATGATCAATTATGAAGAATTTATGATGATGGGTGGAGATGGGAACTTACATATAGGTATATAAAAAAAATTCATGAAATAAGGAATATTTTGAGTGTTCTTTGTTTCGAGTGTGTGTGTGTGGGGGTAATGATGCAAGTGACCTACTTTTGGGTTACAACACCTTACCTGGGATCTCAAAAATGCATCAGCTGACTAAATTTGATAGCCATTAAGTCTCCCAGAGTACAAGATATATGTCTGAACACGGGTTCAGTGAGGCCTCAGTGACAAAGTTTTGGGTCACAACACAACCTAAGACGATGCATCCACAGACCAAGTTTGATTGTCCTTGGTCAAACTGTACTCGAATATAATCCACACACAAGTCAAAAATGTATAGCTATAAAATTCCAGGCCATAGACATACTTTAGGTTGTTTCCCGTGCGAAGATGGTGTTGTTTAATTTAATGAGTCAAGATTCACACTTGACCACTCAGATGGATGTCGGCACATTTTTCAAGGTAGATGTGAATGTCATTTTGATAACTGTATTGTGACAAGTTTGGAGGTGGTGGTGTGGGCGAGAATTGTCATGGTAATGGCAACAAAATCTTTTTTGGTCATCCCTGAAGGCAATATGACAGCGTTTTACATCGATCAGCAACCCGTAGTCGTGTTGTCCACAAGCAAAGACTTTAATCTTCAAGAGAATGCCCAGTGCCATGTGGTTAGCTGTAATAATGTAGCCCTCTCACTGTATCTCCAAGGACTACATATCATCACACACCAACAAGGCTGGAAACGTTTACTCTTTACAAAGAAAAGGAAACAAAATTTTCATTCTTTTATACAATTTTATGATTGACCTTCAATCGAATGACTGATAACAATTATTTTCCTATTGTTTAATTTTAACATTGTTTATATCATAAAAACAATACATACAAGTATTTACCAATATCTGAAGGTCTGAATGTCGGTGAAGTAGAAGAAAGCAAACACACACTGTTTTCTGAGGAATGAGTATAATACATCTGTATATGTATGATGAACATCAATATACAAAGTCAGATATGTTTATAATACACATCCTAGATCAACAAGACAAAGACGACTCGTGTCAAATAACTGATGTGCATTTGCAGTATAATTTTTTTTTATGTTAGATCACTAAATTCTTTGTGTGTCAGTAACATAGCCTCACAAAGACAAAGGTAATAAATAATGCATACATTTTTACATCAATTCATCCCATGAAAACAAGACAATATTGCATTACAAATAATAAAAACAAGTTACAACAATACTTTATGAGATTGTAACAAGGGATAAGAACACATACAAAATTAACCAAAAATCAAAGCATTTCAGTATACATGTACGTTCTTATGATTCTGACTACTAGGGGTGGAAATGTATCATATAATATGATATACAAGTTTTAATGCCATATCTATATTTGAAATATACTTCTGTAAGTCTTTGGGTTTTAATTCGTCGATAAAATTTTCAACAAAAATCATTTTCAATTCCAGGAAGACATATACTTCATATAAAATTTCAAAAATGATTATTTTGTGAAAACAAGTGCTATTAACAGATTAAATATATATATTTAAAAAAAAAAGCAAAAAAACAGACAAAAATAAAACCCCCAGATAACTCTATTATCTTCTATTGGAGAGAAAGCACACAACACCTGTTGAATTCATGCATTATCTTTGGAAAACCAGGGGTAGATAACTTGTCTTTTTCATGGATTCACTGTATATTACAAAAGAAGTTGATGTAGAACATTTATGAAATCTCTAAATTGGAATGAATTGCTCTATAATAATGATCCCTGCTTTCAGTGGGACAAAGCTCCTATGAATTGCCTATATAAAACAAATATACCCAGACACCACAATCAAAGATAAAATGATTTTTGCTTTTGCAATCATAATCATATGCCAACATGTGCTGATTAATAAACCGGGAAATTGAAATTGGGTACTAATTGTACTTGATAACAAACCCAATTCAACTGGAATATACAGCAAAGATCAGAGATGTTATATACTGCAATATGATTTTAGTAAATTTGATATATCTTGTGTAATTCTATTGGAAACCAGCAATGCAGGCTTCTTCAATTATACCTTTTTCTTACAAATATACATATATCTTGTACACATCTCATCATCAAAAGACATTCACAAAAAATTCTCTATTTCAGAGTCAGAGACCTATCACAGATAACTAATTGGGGCATTTATAAAATGCCCCTTTCGCAAATAAAAACGTAACTGTCGAAAGGAAAAACAGCACTAAGAGCTATAAGCTCAAAACAATATTCACATCGATATCCCCCCTCCAAAAGTATCGCCCATTCATGTTGCTCATACCCATATACAACCCTCACATTCATCCATGATTCACAAAACTTAGACATAATGGCTGATTCATTGTAGGCAAATCCAACCAAAAAAAAAAAAAAAAAAAATAATTTTTTTTTGACTTAATAGGACTGCAAGTAATACAATAGGTACACATAAAACCAACCAAACTCAAGTCACATAAACAATAAAAGGCTACCAAATTTTGCACTGTAACAGAAATATTTTTCACTATTTAAAAGAAATTGAGCAAAAAATGTTATTACTAAAACCATTTTATTTTTAAACAAACACAAGAAATGAGAACTGTCCACATCAAATGACCATTCAAAACCTGGTCTTGGACAAAATAGGGGAAAGAGAAAAAAACAACGATCACAGATGTCTGATGGGTATCAAGATAATTCTTTATCATCAATGTGACCAGTGACCCACAAAGTTCCAGAAATGATCTGAAAGACGGACTCCATAACAAAAATCATCCAGTCATTATTCTTGTCCAAAGCCTTCTGTCTCCTCAATTGCCATAGTTAATTTTTCGAATAATTGTTCATAACTTCTATATGGAGGTAAGTCTAGTCTATTAAAGCATGTGTGACTCCTTGGCAACCAAGTCTCCTTCCCCACCTTCTCTATACAGAACCTCTGTGGACCATTGCTCCCTGTAAAACATGAAAAATTAAATTCACAGTTATCCCCCTTTGCTACATTGTATGCACAACACATGAGACACAGACTTAGGTATTGTAGTGGTGTGTAGTACATGTGCAGTTACTGTTTATTGATATAAACTGAGATTTAAACTTCTAGAACATTTTTTAATCGTAAACATGGCTATTTTTAGAAAGGTGATTTCCATAATGTTTAGTTGCATTAAGTAGTAACTAATTTTATAAAAAAATTTTTTTTTAGAACAGAACTCGCTAAAATCGTGATTTAGTACACCAGAAAACAGACTGTAGATTTTGTGGTTAAAGACATCTTGCAGAATTACATTCAATATTACACTTTGACTGTTTTGTGCATTTTGCACTTCGACGACACTATAAATAGGTAAATTAACGACGACACTATAAATAGGTAAATTAATCTCAACAGACACAGTTTTATGGACTTTCATTACTGCAAGTCAATATTTTTTTCATTGATGTATTTTATTGTAAATTGTTCTATTTTCAACGTTTTGATTTTAGCAGGAACTTCAGATTATTTTGACCTAAAACAGGTGCCATTATGATTGCTGATACCTGTAATTAAACTTCAAATCTATGTGCCAACTCTCTCCAGGATAGAAATTGGCTTTATAAAGAAGAGTTTAATCATTACTATTCAAATTCTGTATCATGGAAAACAAGAAGTCCGGTGACCCAATCATTAAATCTATAACTTCTATAACTTATGAATACCCACCCATTAGTTCTGCGAATCCTCCCACTGGAAGTCGACATGTTCCAGTAACAAATTGCAACAACCGAATTTTCTTCTCGTTGTCGATTTCCCTTACAAACTGAAATCAAAGCAGAAAATAATCACATATCAAAAGAGACATAAGATGTTATCAACTAATTCTACCGCATGAAATTAATAGACTAAATTTACAAGCTTATCACAAATATAAATCATGAATTTCATCTCAAATCTTTTAAGGTTTTTTAAGTTTGGCGTTCCAACTCTTCCCAAAGCCTGGACCAAAGCAAACAGGGAAGTTTTGGAGGATAAATGCTGCCTACCTTCCAGAACCACATCACTTGTTTGGTGTTCCTCTGGTAATGCCTGTAAATTGTGTTTCTTTCCCAGTCATCCACATCAATCTCTTGCATACCACACAACATCAACTGTCAATACAAAGAGAATATTGTTTTCATGGGAGTTAACTTTCATCAGATGTCAGGCTGAAAAGCTGCTGAGCCCGGCTCTTAATTTATTACTATCAATGTTTGTCTACATTAAAGATATCTACAGCAAATAAAATGTCAAGAAAAGATTGTTTTACAACATCTTTACCATCTTAGCATTCCAAGAGAAATCTCTAATATCAATTCAATTGACTTAAAATTCCCTGGAAAGAGTTTATTTCTAATGTGTTTTTTTCTCTTTAACTTCATTTCTTAAAATTCATCATGATATTTATGTATCATCTTCTGAAAATCTTGAATCCTGTCCAAAAATGAGGATTCTAATTAAAGCTCTGTAGAATTTCAGTTTTCAGGTACTTTCAGTCGCATACAAAATTTTTCAAAAATACCTCTAGTTCTCTCTCATCAAAGTACTGCAGCCATTGCAGAGGAACCACTTCACTGAAACCGTCCAAGAAAGCCTTGCTCTGCTCTTCTACCCCTCGAGAAAATCGCCAGTTTGTCATCAAACTACAAAGTCAAAATCTATATCAAACGTCTGCATTGAACAAAACAGATATAAAACATCCGCATGAAGACTCTAAATATCCTAAAACTTCCCTGCAGTAATCCCTCCTCCACTGACTTATTTAACCTGATGTGACAATGTCTTACTC
>CAJDSM010029174.1:43303-54617 GCA_903981925.1 Ostrea lurida
GATTATTTAACCGCTGATTGAGCATGTCTTACTCGATTATTTTAACCTGATGTGACAATGCTTACTCGATTAATTACTAACTGATGTGACAATTGTCTTACTCAATGTATCTCCTCTTTGTTTCCTCCGTGACGCTGATGTCGGATCCACCCTCCTTCAGATCGTGCTGCAGGAAGACCTTATAGTGATTGGTACTGTCTTATTCTTATATTATAAATTTATTTCCTCATTTGTCCGGACGATTTTCTCAGAGATGTCTCCGAGTAGACTATTTGTGAGATTACTGAGGAAGTATATTATATATGATTCAACTCGATACATTATTTTTTTATCTTTTTGAAAAATCACTTCTGGTCGTGAATACGGCCGATTGCGGTTTTTCAGTGTCCACGCCTTTTTTCTCAGAAACGATATAAGATTAGAGCCAACCAAATTTCTGGGATATTTAGATCTCACTTAGTAGACGTGCACAATTGGGTTAACGGGTCGTCCGTCACTCGTGGTCGGTCACCGGAAGCTCATAAAAAGAATCGTAAATTTCACTTTTTTCTCAAATTGAAACCTTTACCCTTTATATTAGCCTCTTTTGATTAGTATCGAAGAACAGTTTTACCCCACCTCGGAAGTAGAAACGTCCACTTCCGGTTATTTTCAAAACAAAGTTTCATTTTCTTATTTTTCAGAGCTCATATATTTCTCGCCTTAAAAACTAATAGTGTTTACTTGAAATTATGTATAGTAGTATCTATTATAAATGATCTAATTATTACGTTAAAAATGTTGCAAAAATCACTTCCGGATCGCTCAGATATAGTGGTCCACAAAATTCAAATATCTTTTTGTACTCATTTTCTCCAAAACGAGAATAACGAACAGACACTTCAAACTTTCAGGGCATATAGACGTTGACTATTATAGACAAGATCCTAAATGAGTTGATAATTTGTCTTCGGCGTCACTTGCGGTCGTCACCGAGTAAGTGATGAAAAAATCGTAGTTATTATCTTATATCTTTCCATTATACAAAATCAACCACTATGTTGGTCTACTCCCTTTGACAAATCAACTACTAACCCTTACCCACCGGAATGTTAGACGATCGGCAACTTCACGGTTATTAAAAAAATCCTTTCATTATCTCATTATATTCAGAGCAATATATCTAGCTTATATAAGAGTGTTTCGGTTTAGTTTCCTAGTTGGTTTATGTTCGACCACATCCTATTTCAGAATATTTCATACAGTCATAATTTTGAGGTGAAGTAGTTGTAACGAAGTAGCTCTTTCTCATTATCTCTAATGAGTTCGTAGTATATTTACTTAGCTTATTTTCCATTTTTGTCCGTGGCGATTTCTTCATGAGATGTGTCTGCAAGTGATTTTTTTTGAAGATTACAGGGTACATTTGTATATGAGTTAAGCTAGATATGGTTTTTTTATTTTTTGAAAAAGCACTTGCCGTCGTGAATAACGGCCGATTTTGTGTTTTTCATGCACTCTTTTTCTAGAAACGATTATAAGGTAGAGAGTCACCAACTTCAGGGCATATCTAGTAGCTAAGCTTAGTAACGTGCACAATGTGGGTTTATATGGTTGTCGTGCTCGTGTCACTTCCGGTCCGTACACCGAGAAGTGATAAAAATCGAAGTATGTATTTCGAAACTTTTTCTTTCAATACTCTAATACGTTATACCACTTATTAGGCCCTTTCCTTGAGAGTACATGAAAACAGTACCCCACCGAAAGTCGACACGGTTCCACTTCCGGATTTCGAAACAAAGTTTCATTTTCCTCATTTTCTCAGAGCTTATATCTCTCTTTAGTATACAATAAGTTGTTTGTCACCCTGAAAAATTATACGTATAGTGACGACACTACAAATATATCAAGATAGAACGTCAGACGAAGTATGCTAAAATCTACTTTCCGCGTCGATCAGATATAGGTGTTCCCACAAATTGAAACCCTATTTTTGTCTAATTTTTCCCAAAACAGGATAATGACACGATACTTCAAACTTTCAGGATGATAGAAATTCAATTATAGACAGATCTTTAATAGATTGAATTTTCTGCGGTCACTTCACGGTTCGTCACCTGCAGTGATAAACAATCAGTCAGTATTTTCAACCTTTTTCTTTCAAATTAAAAACCTATACCACTTTATCAAGTCTCCTTTGTAAATATCAATATCAATTTACCCCACCGGAAGTTATGAGAACACACCACTTCTGTTAATTACAAAAAAGAAATTTCCATGTATGGTCTCATTTCTTCAGAGCGCAATATCTAGCTTATAAAGATCTGTCTTGGTTAGCTTCTTCAGGTTAATGTCGACACACTATATCAGAATATTCGAATCGCGGAAGTGGCGGTTAGAAGTAGTGTAACGAGAAGACCTTCTCATTATCGTAATGAGTTTCTAGTTTATCTATTATTAGTTATTTTCCTCATTTGTACCGGACGATTCTCTCTAGAGATGATTCGGTAAGATATTTTAGATTTACAGATAGATAATATAATGATATAAACTCGATACATTGTTTTTCGTTTTTGAGATGTCACTCGTCGTGACCGATACGGGCATAGATTTCCGGTTTTTCAGTCATACTTTTTCCGGACACTTCATTAAGACTAGGCCACCACTTTTCAGAATGATGATGTCACTTAAGTAGACGTGGCACAATCGGTTAAAGGTGTCGTCTGTCACTTCCGTCGTCACCGGAAGTCTATGAAATAAATCGTATATATTCCAACTTTCTTTCAATATCGAACCTGTACCACTTTATAGGCCTCTGTTTGAGTATCGAAAACAGTTTTACCCCCACCGGAACGTAGAAACCGTCCCACTCCCGGTTTTCAAAACAAAAGCTTTCATTGCTGCATTTCTTCATAAGCATTATTCTTCGCTTAATATAAAGTGTATTGCTTGAAATTTAGGATTATGTTAGGACTACTCATAGGAATGTCATTCGAGTACAGTCAAACAACAGTTTGAAAATTCCTCCGTCTGTCTACAGAGTCCACAGGCTCGCACAATTGAAATATTTGTTGTCTCATCTTCTCAAAAACGAGAATACGACAGACACTCAAACTTCTCAGGATGTAGTACATGACGTCTATGGAACCAAGACCTAATTGGTGTGAATTTTCGGCGTCCTTCCGGTTTTCACCGGAGAAGATGACAAAAAAAATCGTACTTTTCAATCTTTTTTCTTTCGATTTAAACATTAACCACTTTGTTGAGTCTCCCTTTGAAATATCAAACGCACAATTTACCCACCGGAAGTTAGAGACAACCACCGGTTATTAAAAAAAACATTTTCATTATCTCAATTTTCAGGCCATATGATTGCTTAAAAGAGTGTTTCGAGTTTAGTTCATGGGTTATGTGGTCACACTCTATCAGCATAATTTTTCTTCAGGATGTTGCGAGTTAAGAAGTACATGTATGTAAGCGGAAGACCTTCTCTTTACTCTGTAATGAGCAGTATTTAGTTATTATTTATATCTTTTTTTTTTCCCTCTTTTTTGTTTCGGCAATTCTGCAGAGATGCTCTTCGATCGATTTTCTTGAAATTTTTTCACGGATGATGAGAGAATGGAAAATACCCCAGAGAACGTCATCTCTTTATTCTTTCAAAAAACAAATTCAACTTCCGGGTCAGTTATTTAAAAATAACCAAAAATATTGGCCGATTTTAATCGTTTTTTTGACTTGGCCCAGTTTCAACAAATGGTTTATATTCACAAGATGTGGTTGTGGCCCAGATTTCTTTATGGCCCATTCCTAGCAGGATATTCTTAACATTTGTTCAATATATCCCATTCTCGTCAAGTTCGAACCGGAATCGAAGTAGTGTGCCTCACTTACTCGCGGCCTGCGCACTCCGGGGTTTACACAATGGCCTAGAACCTAACCGTCCGCTTAAGTCTTCTCCCGCGTGGTACACTATTATATCCCACGCGGCGGGTCTCATTGGTTTACATTCAGCAAGACTTTACTCGATGGTCGTCGATATAATTAATTTATCTATATATCGAATGTGATTACCATGTATATTAGAAGTAATAATAAAAGATGAGTAGTTGTTTCTGTTATCACAAGAATGACTCCATAACAGAGATCGCATGCAATCTTCTTTCCAATCTGTCTAGCATCCTTCGCATCGGATATCGTTCCCTCTTAACTTATAGAGGAATCAGAACCACACCCACAGTTATCATAAGTAATATGTTATTGACCGAATAATAAAAATAGTGGATTGCCAATAATCTTAATGAAATCAATAACGTTACATTTGTGCATTTAACCAAAACCATCATCCGGCAGAAGCTGACGCCTTCTACTCACTACGCTAAGCTTTCCAGGGTCGTTCACTCATATGCGTGCCCATATGGCTCTCCTATATCGTCCGGCTATTTTCGATTCCAGATCAACACGGTCAGACTCCGTGATATGTTGTATGCATTCTCTGGCACCAGGAGTGCAAGTAACACTGGCTATAGGAGGCTTCTTGGTTTCCTCAGGTTAATCACAAATCGGTGATGGAGAAGAAGAGAAAAGATGTAGCTAGTACTCGCTATATAGACCAGTGCTAGATTACTCTTAATTAAAATATAGACCAAGCGTACTGACCACGAAACATACATAAGTGAGTTAGCTGTCTTCTCATTCGTAGAGCAGTACAGATATGTGTTTCATGTTGGGGATCTCCGGCGAAGAGATTAAACAGCAAGCTTCACAGTGAGAGTACCTCGTGCAACACCTAGATTTTTAAGTTTAAAGACTTCTCAATACCGTGTGCCCTTGCCGTCGGGTGCTGCTTCGAGTCGTATCTCGGTGATATACGTGACTAAATTGAGAGAAAATCGTTATGAACTATACTTCACATACTTATCTTATTTTTTCAAGGTCGGAACCACTGCGACACATAATGCAGATGTTGTTCCGCAGATCAGCCAGTTATTGTAGAACGTTCATATCCAACATTCTTAGTCCAAAGGTTTTATTATGGCCGTCAGTTAGATATCGCAGGAAGTATCTCTCGATACAAAAGCAGTTTTTACCGCCACGGAAGTCGAAAACGCTCCACTTCCGGTCTATTTCGAATCAAAACTTTCACATTTCTATTTTTCAGGAGCCATATATCTCGCTTAAAGTAAAAGTGTTTGACTTTGAAATTATGTATATTGTCAGCACTCATTAAGTTGGTCCTCGAAGATCTGTCATGAGCGTCTCATGATAAGCGTATATTGTTCAAATCTACTTCCGGTCGTTCAGATACTAGTGTCACTAGTGCGAACTTCATAGTATTTGTGTCTTCATCTTTTCTCTCCCTATTAAAAATAGGATTCATAGTGGGTCCGATCAGTTCATACAAGGTAAATCGTACGGGATATGAAAATAGACGTTGACTTCATTTAGAATTGGACCATAGTATCTCATTGAATGATGTGGGTTCAGAAATATTTTTGCGGTTCAACATTCCCCGTTGTGCAGTCACCCGGGAAGTTTGACATGAAATGGAGAAAACAAATTGTAGCCTTTTGCAAATCTCCTCTTTAACCTGCACTATTCCTACTTAAGAAAACCTAAAACCACTATATTGTTTCAGCGTTGCACACACTGTGGTGATTTTTTCTCTTTATAAAACACACTCCACCATAGATCAAATTAGATCCTCAACGGATAAGAGTTTGAGACGAGCAAACGATGCCCGTCCCTATATATTTAGAACATAAATAATGGCGGCTTTTGTGGATATCAATCTTAGCTCTAATCTATGTTTGTCAGTTGAGCCAAATATAATTTATGGGTCCCTTATTCATATTTAAAATGGTAATATTATGGGGAACCTATAAAGATGATTGATATTATTTAGTTATTGTGTGTATACTAGTAAGAAAATTCTCAAGAGGTGAAAATACATATGGTAATATATCCCAATCTAAGCTGCAAATCATACCAATCAATATAACCCTCGCGGTCGTGAGTTAGGAACGGTGTCCCCATTTAATTGCAAATTAGGTTACGCGAAGAAGGTGCAAAAATACTTGATCGCTATATCCGCGCTCATATATGTTAAACAACTTCGATATACGATTTTTCCAGGCCTTTATAACGATTACGCTTGAGTGGAGACATTAAGCTGGGTTGAATACGCGGTTAAATTGTATATCTCTATGCCTACTTCTCAGATCACTCGGTGTCGGCCTCGGACGTGCGGTGGAGAATTGATAGCGGTCAATAGGGTCCGAAGACACTTGCTTATCTTCCTCTCCTCGCAACTTTATCTACTCTTGCGCTATCTCGGCTCCGGAGGTCTATTGTCTCGACCTTTCACTTAGCAATTTCTGTTCGCGATTATTGTTTTTTAAATAGCCCTCTTTATTTCATGGCATTGGATGATCGGAACATCCACTCCGGTATTTCAATGGTATGATCGATCTATTGTCATTCATCTATTATACTCCAAACTAGTTAATACTTCTGGCCATTTTTTTGTACTCCTTATCAAACAGACAGGAGTGTGTTGGTTGTACTCCTCTTTGTTATTTAACTTGATGTGACAATGTCTTACTCGATTATTTAAGTTGATTAAATTAACGGTCAAGTCGATCTTTCAAACAAAGACATAGCGTGGGTTTTGTCTTTCTTGTAGATACTATTGTATACTTTATAACAATTATCAGATCGGGTTATACAAAAGACATATGGCTTGTTTAAAATGCCTGTATGGATTTATGATTTTCCTACAGTATAAATAGGACGATGCTAACACACTATTAGAAAAAAAATGCGGTCGATATTCAAACATTCGAGCAACAAACCGTTGAAATACTTTGTGGTTAATTTACAATGAAATCTAATAAAAACGTTTGTAAATGATTCCCGTGATTCAGAGTAAATTGCAAAACCATTTTCTTTTTTTTCTTATCTAATTCTTTTAAAAATGTAAAGATCCGCCAATATGCCCAACATGTAAACTGACGGCGAATGATTTAGATAAAATACAGGTGACATAATGTAATTATGTTTGGATTTCATTGAATTTGAGTTGATTTGAAGGCAGCTAGACCGTAAGACCGTAGACAAATCAGCAAGAAAATGTCGATTCATGAAACTGCCTATTAGTAATTTCCGAATGCAATTGTACCTCGAGGTCATCAAGTTCGGATAATTCGGAAGAGAGACAACGTGTCTAGCATTATGACATGCCAATTGTAAAGTGTAAAGGGCAAAGATAACGAAACCGAGTGATCACATCTCGTAAGTCCTAAATATAATGCAAAAACAAGAGATGGGCAATCAACGGACCCCTGGACACACCAGAAGGTGGGATCCAGGTGCCTAGGAGGAGATAAAGCATCACGCCTGTTGACCGTCAACACCCTGGCCGGTGAACCCATAAGTCCCTTGATCAGCGTAAACGGAAACAAGTCGATAAAGTCCAAACTACGATGTGTGCAAGAAAAAACTGCTTTAACAATAGGCTTTATGAAACACAATCAGGAAATCAGTCGATATTTGATTCATCATGATTAGATGATCAAATTGTGAATTGATCATAATTCTGAAAGTTGTTTTATAAAAAAGAAAATTCGTATATCAAAATTTTATTCAAATCGTCACTGCTCTACATTTTGAACTATAATAAATTGTTACTTATCTTAATAGGTACTTTATATATATGTTCATATCTTTCGGATACGTTACATCATCAATTACATTATAGATATTCATACACAATATTATACTTCACTTGATTTGTCGAAGGTTCTTCAAGAGGTCTAATCGGCAATTCGTTGATCTAGTTTTAGGCTATATAATTTATTATACTGTTGATTATTTTCGAAAACACGTGCATCTCACAAATCAGAAATCATTATTCCAGCTTAAATATTCATTATTTGAAGCTGCAGTAATTTCTCTCTTCATCCAATATACTTCTTAATTTATTAGTATTCATTGTTATATCGGTAGGTGTTAACTGGTGCATATTTTGATTGTGGTGAGGGGTTAAGCCTATCTTTCATACCAAATCTACCTTTCATCAATCTCAATTATTTGAGTAAGTTGAAAATGCCGTCAGTTATACAGTCTTTCAAATATAATATATTCCTTTCATTATATAGATTGGCTGTGAGTTAGTTATTTGTGATATTATTCAGGTTATAGTGGTACCACCACATATACAATCATCTCCTTCTTTCTTCACTATGATAATATACATGGTCACATAACCGTCTAATTTTTAGCCGAGGAAAGCGAGAGGTCGATAGATTAGTCATGTTAAGAGGCTAAAATTTTGTCTATATTCGTGTGATGCTTTATGGGAGATAGATTTTTTGGATTATTTTTTTGAAGGAGAGAGAATAGGTGGTGGTGCTCTCTAATCATATTTGTTATTTGTATTATCTTATATAAGGAGGGGGAGGGGTTGATATACATATACCAGAAATTGAGAGTGAAATATGATTCTCCAATCTATATATTGCCATTGTAAAATCTGTTTAGCACACTAGGATATATAGAGATTAAGAAAAAGAAACAAGCCAGTGACTTACAAATGAACCATTTTATTTTTGGATAATTATGTAAGTTATTATTTATGTGCATCGTCACTTTAGTCAAAGATGATACCACCACAAAGTGTTGCCGAAACCAGTTGACATTTGAGAACACTTCACATTTAATACCAATATTCATCTCACCAATTTCATCGAATGTCTTAGTCATTTCACCATGATGATCCTTCGTATCCCATCATATACTTAGGGACCGACAAATGGTTTCAATATTATCTCCTACATAAATTTGGGTTATGCTATACTTTCTTTTATTGATTAAATTCTATCCTATTTAAACCATGTGTTGGACTCTTCAACCATACCTTAACCATTAGCTCATTGTGCTCTAATCACATATGTAACACTAGCACAGAACTCAAAATGATATTCTAGAATGCATTTCCTTCTTGTCTTCGCTCCACTATGTAAGCATTTAAATTTTCACGAATATTTTATTTCTCAACCTACCACATCTTAGTCTTGTCTTTACACAAAAAGATAGATTTGTTATGTGGTGGAGCCACTACAACTTGATGAACAGCAGTATCCACATGACTTTCATCTTTATTTTCTTAACAGAGATTAAGATTTTCTAGTCTTAACGTATTTCATCTTGTGGACAATGATTCTATTACCAGCGAGTATTTTGACACATATAACTACGTTTTTAGACCTAGGCACCAATTATCTATAAACTGTGATACTATAATCGAGATTATGTACCTCTTCAAGGGCAGTTGAGCACGATGATGTATTTTCTCCCATGTTAATATGTTTAAAAATTGCCTATATTATTAGGTCTGATTATAACTTACACATAGTACCTAATTTTTATAATTATTGTTATAGCAGACTCTATCTTTTAAGTACACCAAGGAAAACAGGACTTAGATTTTGTGGTTAAAGACCATCTTGCAGAATTGATCATTCAAATATTACACTTTGACTGTTTTGGTGCATTTTGGCACTTCGACGGACAACTATACGAAAGTGGTAAAATTTAACGACGACACTATAAATAGGGGTAAATTAATCTCAACAGACACAGTTTTATGGACTTTCATATACTGCAGTCAATATTTTTTCATTGATGTATTTTATTGTAAATTGTTCTATTTTCAACGTTTTGATTTTAGCAGGAACTTCAGATTATTTTGACCTAAACAGGTGCCATTTTTTGCTGATACCTGTAATTAAACTTCAAATCTATGTGCCAATCTCTCCAGGATAGAAATTGGCTTTATAAAGAGAAGTTTAATCATTACTATTCAAATTCTGTATCATGGAAAACAGAAGTCCGGTGACCCAATCATTAAATCTATAACTTCTATAACTTATATGAATACCCACCATTAGTTCTGCGAATCCTCCCACTGGAAGTCGACATGTTCCAGTAACAAATTGCAACAACCGAATTTTCTTCTCGTTGTCGATTTCCCTACAAACTGAAATCAAAGCAGAAAATAATCACATATCAAAGAGACATAAGATGTTATCAACTAATTCTAACCGCATGAAATTAATAGACTAAATTACAAGCTTATCACAAATATAAATCATGAATTCATCTCAAATCTTTTAAGGGTTTTTTAAGTTTGGCGTTCCAACTCTTCCCAAAGCCTGGACCAAAGCAAACAGGGAAGTTTTGGAGGATAAATGCTGCCTACCTTCCAGAACCACATCACTTGTTTTGTTCCGTCTGGTAATTGCCTGTAAATTGTGTTTCTTTCCCAGTCATCCACATCAATCTCTGCATACCACACAACATCAACTGTCATGAACAAAGAGAATATTGTTTTCATGGGAGTTAACTTCATCAGAGATGTCAGGCTGAAAAGCTGCTGAGCCCGGCTCTTAATTTATTACTATCAATGTTTGTCTACAGATTAAGATATCTACAGCAAATAAAATGTCAAGAAAAGATGTTTTACAACATCTTTACCATCTTTAGCATTCCAAGAGAAATCTCTAATATCAATTCAATTGACTTAAAATTCCCTGGAAAGAGTTTATTTCTAATGTGTTTTTTTCTCTTTAACTTCATTTCTTAAAATTCATCATGATATTTATGTATCATCTTCTGAAAATCTTGAATCCTGTCCAAAATGAGGATTCTAATTAAAGCTCTGTAGAATTCAGTTTTCAGGTACTTTCAGTCGCATACAAAATTTTCAAAAATACCTCTAGTTCTCTCTCATCAAGTACTGCAGCCTTGCAGAGGAACCACTTCACTGAAACCGTCCAAGAAAGCCTTGCTCCTGCTCTTCTACCCTCTGAGAAAATCGCCAGTTTGTATCAATCACAAAGTCAAAATCTATATCAAACGTCTGCATTGAACAAAACAGATATAAAAACATCCGCATGAAGACTCTAAATATCCTAAAACTTCCCTGCAGTAATCCCTCTCCACTGACTATTACCTGATGTGACAATGTCTTACTCGATTATTTAACCTGATGTGACAATGTCTTACTCGATTATTTAACCTGATGTGACAATGTCTTACTCGATTAATTTAACCTGATTGTGACAATGTCTTACTTGATAATCTCCTCTTTGTTATTTAAACCTGATGTGTACAATGTCTTACTCGATGTACTCCTCTTTGTTATTTAACTTGATGTGACAATGTCTTACTCGATTATTTAACCTGATGTGACAATGTCTTACTCGATTATTTAACCTGATTTGACAATGTCTTACTCGATTATTTAACCTGATGTGACAATTCTTACCAATGT
>CAJDSM010029176.1:0-11730 GCA_903981925.1 Ostrea lurida
CCCGATTTAATCGTGGGACTATGTTGACCTGTTCGTGAATCTATACTCGATTATGTCAGTAAATAGGCAGATTTTTCCAACACTAAGGACTGCACTTGGTGAAACTAGACCCAACTGAGTAAACTTTAGACCCGACCTGACGTAAACTACCATTCGACCTGTAGCCTCACCAGATACGACTTGTGTACACTCCAGAACGGATTATTTCGTAATCCAGCACCGCATTGTAGACAAATCAGAACGATAAGTTGTAAACTACGATCTAATGTCGTAAAACTAGGCCGACCTGTCGAAATCAGAACCATCACTCTCCCGTCAAACTCTCAGCACGATATGTTCGTAAACTAGACGGACCACTGTAAACTACCGGGTATACCTCGACTGTTCGTTAACAAAGACGACCCTTGTAATGGCAGCACCGATTATGTCCGTCCGTAAGACTGCACATGTCATAAGCGCAGTCGGTGGAGGAGGTAGTGGTGTCCGCGTCCCACGTCGATCAGCCAATGCAAAATTGGGGTCGAATGATGTTCCAGGACGATTCCTTCAGAGCATAGGACAATCAGCATTGAACATCACCCACCATCACTATCACATTCTGGTGAGAGAATCATGACTCATCGCACTCATCATCCGCTAGATGTAACCCCTCGACTAAACTGTGGACAACAATCCACATAGGAATACCCATGTTATTCCCCAATAAAATTCAATACGCCCACACGGACGAAAGTAACAACAACACCTTATTACTGATTTATTGCGGCTAGACGAACGAGCTGTGATCTCTTTAAAATCCTAGATACATTCTAAAAAGGAATATTAATCTATCCTAAAGTCATTTTCTATTCTAAAAAAAGTATATCATGATCGACCGCTGATGCACCTCCAAAACTGTCCATTGACCACCCACGTTGTAAAAGAAGACATTTCTGGGTATAAGCATTGTTTTAAGAATTTCACGAGTAATTCCTCTCTCTCGTGTTTAGATAGCATCTGTTTAAGAAGCTTTCCGTATTCCCCCTTGTTTAGATAGCATTGTTTAGGCCACACGCTTCTAACGCATATCCCCTTGTGTTTAGATTTAGCCCAATTTGTTTAGCGAAAACGCTCTCACCCAGAAACTCCGGATATTCCCTGTGTTGTTTAGATAGCCATATTGTTTAGGTAGTTGTATCCCACCAACACACCGGTAATCTCCCAAAGTTAGAATATAAGTTGTTTTGGAAGGTTTTAAACCGTTATATCCTGCAATATTTAGATAGCAATTGTTTAAGTAAGGCTTTACCGTATTCTCTCCGGCATTAGGATATAATCCTTGGTTATTTAGGTAAAGACTGCCGGCAATTTCTCTAGAGCTAGACTAGCTTCCAGGAAGTATTACCTAATATTCTCCAGTGTTATATATGCTATTGATTAGGTATTTTCACAGGTATTGATGTCAGTGTTAGATAACTCTTTCTGGTATTTCTACAGTGTTAAAATATGCTTTACCCGGTATTATTCAGTGTTTGATAGCTTTACCTGGTATTCCCTCTAGCGTTAGATAGTTTGCCGATGATTGTTCGAGTGTTAAATATGCTTTATCGGCTATTCGTCATTGATTGATAACTTTTAAACCGGTATTGACTCTCCCATGCTGACAGATATAATGCCTTACCGGTATTTGTTTAGTGTTTAGATAATCGTGTACCGGTCATTCTCAGTTGATTGATAAGCTTTACCGGTATTCTATGTAGATACGCCTTTACCGGTATTCCCAAGTGTTAAATAAGCTTCACCGGTATTCCTCCAGTGTTAGAGATAAACGTTTTAACCGTGTATTCGTTCATGTTTGATATGCTTTACCGGTATTTCTCCAGTTGTTAGATAATGCTTTACCGGTATTTCTTCAGATAGATAAAACTTTACCGGTATTCTTCAGTGTTAGATAACTTTACGTAATTTCCGGTTTAAGATAAGCTTTTAGCCAAATATTGCTTAGCTTTACCGGTCATTCTCCAATGTTAGATAAGCGTTACCGGTATTCCCAGTGTTAGATAAGCTTCACCGGTATTCTTGATGTTTTGCATATGTGTTTCCGGTATTCTCCTGTGTTATGATATGCTTTAACTGGTAATCTTCAGTGTTAGATCACTTTATCGGTATTCTTTCAAGTGTTAGATAAGCTTCTTTACGCGGTATTTTCAGTGTTGGGTATGCTTTGTTTAGGGAGTTTTACCGGTATATCTCCCGTGTTTAGATAGCCAGTGTTTAGCAATCTTTTACCGGTAATTTGCCCTGTGCTAGATATAGCTTAACATGTTACAGTTCATTTGGAAGTTTTACTCGGTTTTCTCCATTGTTTAGAATAACCATTGTTTGAAGAACCTTTACCGCGTAATGACTCAGTGTTTATATGAGCTTTATCGTAATTACCACAGCATTTAGAATATACATTGTTTAAGGAAGTTTAACGGTTATTCTCCAGTATTAAGATAGACATTCGTTTGGAAGCTTTACGGGTATTTCTTCGAGCGTTAGATATAAGATTGTTTAGGTTAAAAGTAACCGAATGTAATCTAGACTAGAAAGTATTAACTATATTTATCCAGTGTTTACAATATCGCATTGACTTAGGTCGTTTTACCGGTCAATTCCAATATAAGCTATGTTTTTACCGGTATTCTTCAGTGTTAGATAAACTTTAAGCCGGTATTCTTTTCAGTGTTAGATAAGCTTTAACCGGTATTGCCTCCAGTGTTAGATTAAGCTTTTACGGTATTCTCCTAAGTCTTTAACGTATTCTCCAGTGTTAGATAAGTTTACCGGTATTATCCAGTGGTTAAGGTAAGCTTACTGCGGTATCTACAGTGTTAGATAAAACCTTAACCGGTTTTTAAATTGCCCCTCCCCCCAAGTGTTAGCTAAGACCTTAGACTCAGGATTCTCCAGTGGTTAGATCAAACTTACTACGCCCGGTAGTTCCCAGTGTTAGAACGTAAATCTTTACCTGGTAATTCTCGCAGTGTTAGATAAATGTTTACGCCCGTATATATCTCTACAAGTGTTAGATAAACTTTACGGTGATTCTCGAGTCGTTAGATAAGCTTATACCGGTAATTCTCGCAATGTTAGATAAACTTAACCGGTATCTACTCCATGTGTAGATAAACTTTACCCGGTATTCTGGCAGTGTTAGATAAAATTTAACCGTATACTTCTCCATGCGTTAGAATAAACTTTACCGGGTATTCTCCAGTGTTGATAAGTTTAACCGGTATTCTCCGAGTGCGTTAGATACTTTACCTGTATTCTCCAGTGTTAGATAATTTACCGGTTACTTCTCCAGTGTTAGATAAAGCTTTACCGGTTATTCTCAGCTGTTAGATAAACTTTCCCGGTTTTTCGGACGTTAGATAAGCTGTAACCGGAATCCCCAGTGTTACGAATATGATACCGGTATTCTCGCAGTGGGTTGTAAGACATCGAAGGTACACTTTCTCCAGGAATAACCGAGTACTCCATTCACAGCAATCAGCGGGTCTTCAGCGTGGATTCTCGGTAACCACGGCCCAAAGCGTCACACGTTACAAAATGTAAACTGTAATTGAGGATGTCAAAAAGGTTCCGAAACAGCTCTCTAATATAACATGTAACGCAAGGTTGACCTACTTTTGAATTAAGGCAATAATTGTAAATTTGTATGCAGATTAGGAAATGTTTTGTTGTCAAGATCTTTCTTAATGGTGAAAAATCATTTCAAATTTCAGAATTTTACAGCTATTAAATAGGACACCTTTTGAAGTGATATAAGGCTTGGGATTCAAAATCAAGATATCTGTATGTCGTTGCTTAATCAACGCCGAATTTCGCTCTATGTATACGAACACTTTTGTTTTGGCGATGAAACCGAAAGCTGATCTTACATACTCAGTCCCTCCGACATGCTTGATCATACCTGCCGACCCGCCTTCTAGGTTCAAAGCGAACACTGACGGGGTTCACACTTTCAAAATCAAATGCGTTGTAGTCAATCACACACGGTCCGCATGTCGATATTGATGAGTACTCCCGACTAACACTGAATGTAGACAAACCTACGGAAAGCGCGTGGTTCAGTTAGCAATTTGTAATATTTTCTGCACAACACAATGCACAAACACACCAATAATAGAAATACATTTTTAAAATCTTTCAAATAAGATTTAATGTGACATTACTTTGCAACAAATAATCTCATTAATTGAATCTAAGAAAACCTACTCAACTGAATTATAGGCGTCCTCATACAGACAATAACGTTAAAAGCAGTACATATAAATTTAATAATAAGTGTTTTGTACATGTGTACTACTATACAACTGAAAATTACCCGAGAGTAGAATCGATGTTCATTCATCGATACCATATCAACTGAGGATTCCGTACATTTCTCACCAAGATTGTTGTTTATTAATCACGTGACTACATCAAGCGGTTGATATCATAATCTTTAGAATTAAACACAAATGATTGTCTTGAATTTGCAAAATTGCAGACGATAGCTCGACCTAAATAACAAGCCCGACCTTTTGACTAATTGAGTAAACTTAAGTTAAACTTTAGAATATATGAGAAAGTGGTTGGGAGAAAACGTGTCTCCGTATAAAAGAAAATAGGATTTAAAAAATGCAAACAACTGCGGCATACTTTTCAATTTTCGAGACGATAATGACAAGAATCTTATTGTATAAGAGAAAGGATTTCCCCTTTGTGTCAGAAGTTTTTCTCCTCACTTTTCTGATATATGAATTTATATGTAATAAGTTATATAACTTCCAACCAATCGTCATGCACTTGTATATCGTTGCAATACCACATTTTATTTGCTGTTCGTAAGAATTATGTAGATTGGATGTTCCTAAAACGCAGTGATGATCGCACCTAATTAGAGAAGATTATGGGGCGATTTTCTAGGTCAAAAATATAATATGACTATCAACTTTCATAAGTCAATACATAGAAATTGGAGATGCTTTGAATATAAACCAAAGAATACATAATTTTATAGGACAATAAAATGTTCCAACGTATACATCATGTCATTGATAAACGTTCTAGTAAATAGATTAAAATATATGATTTTCCCGCAATGGAAATGTAAGAATCTGTAGTCATGAGTACTTTCAATTGTGACCGTCATATGGCGGGAAAGTGCACAGAGGTGCATTGTGAATAGTTCATAAGGAACGGCCTTAACTCAGCTGCCGTAATTTGTATTAGATACATGTGTCAATATTTGACGGTCAATATTCATGGTTACTATTCATGATAAATATTCACAGTCAATAACGCGTGAGTTAGAATATGTCCTCAGTACCCCCATGGTTGTTGTAAATAGGGCGGTCATTCAAATGAGACCGTCCCGTGTCACAGCAGGTGTGGCACGATAAAGAGCCCTCCCTGCTCAAAGGCCATAAGCGCCGAATTTGCAGTCCTGCACTGGCAATGGTTACGTCTTCATATGAGCGGAAAAACTCTCAAGCGGGACGTAAAACAATATTCAATCAGTCAGTTACAGTCAATATTGACGGTGGTTATACCTGTAGAAGTAGGCGTATTGTTCTTTGTATGAGGATCGGCCCAGTCGTTCACTGATGGTCATACCGTAAGGCGTGGTGCTGGGGACAAAATAATGAATTATTCTACATATTAAATCAAGGCATGGTGCTGGTGACAAAAGAAATATTCTACAGATAAAATCAAATCACCAAGGCGCGGTGCTGGGGTCAAAAGAAATATTCTACAGACAAAATCAAATTATCAAGGCATGGTGCTGGTGACAAACGAAATATTCTATAGATAAAACCAAATTATCAGGCATTGACGGCTGTTTGGGTCAAAGAAATATTCTATGGATAAAATCAAATCTCTCAACAGGCACGGTGCTGAGGTCAAAAAGAAATATTCTATGGATAAAATCAAATCATCAAGGCACGGTGCTGGGGTCAGAAAAGAAATATTCTACAGATAAAATCAAATCCTCAAGGAACGGTGCTTGGGTCAAAATAAATATTCTATCGATAAAATCAAAGCTTCAAGGCACGGAGCTTGGGTCAAAAGAAATCAACCTTATACAGATACATGTACATGTAAGTACAATCCACGTAAGGCTTGGTGCTGGGGACAAAAGAAGAATTCTACAGATAAAATCAAAGCATGTCAAAGCATTTCTTTATTTCACTGACTTTCTTCAATGATTCTATGATTAAGGCTAGTTAAGTGTCCCCATAACCTGTTTTCCATGCATGCAGTATTCTTGTACATTGCAACAAGCAAGCAAGACAATTCAACACGGGAGAGGTAAACTCCAGAGCAAATTATCCCGTTTTACTGGGCCAATTTTTTTTTCATTTAATATCGCAATGTAATATTGAGAAACATATTGCAATCGATAAAGTTGAAAAGCACAAGTTTGAAAAACAAAATAGAGGTTACAGTGGGAAACTAGGTTTTAGTTCTTAAAGAATAAAAATACATGTATGTTGAAATACACTCTGCAACAAAAACAAAACCCATACTCAGCGAACTGCATGAAGGGTCAAAGTATGGAAACTGCTGAAGATCAAAGTCATATAGCTACGTCAAGGTTGCCAAAAGTGAACTTGGCCATGGTGATATTAAAATGTTTTATAGAGAGAGGCCACGTCAGTCTCGCCAATTACTCACATGTTATTCACTGGCAACAGAGGTCATCCCAACCTCTACAATGACTCATGTGTTCACCATTGACCAGAGAGGTCATCCGAAACTCTCCAATTACTCACGTGTTACTAGTATTCATTGACCTGAGAGGTCACCCTAACATTTCCAATTACTAGTATTCAAGTGTTATTCATTGACCAGAAAAGTCATCCAAGCCTCTTCAAGTACTCTCGTGTTATTCATTGACCTGAGAGGTCACCCTAACATTTCCAATTACTAGTATTCAAGTGTTATTCATTGACCAGAAAAGTCATCCAAGCCTCTTCAAGTACTCTCGTGTTATTCATTGACCTGAGACCTCAGAGGTCACACTAACCTTTCCAATTATTCACGTGTTTTTCACTGGTAACAGTGAAATCACGCTAACCTCTTCCAATTACCTCCTTCACAGTGTTATTCACTGGTAACAGTGAAGTCACGCACTAACCTGCCTTTTATCGCAATTACTTCTTTTCACGTGTTTATTCACTTGGTAACAGTGAAGTTCACGCTAAACCTCTCCACAATTACTCACGTGTTATTCACGGTAACAGTAAGTCACGCTAATCTCTCCAATTAACTCACTCACGTGTTATGCACTGGTAACAGTGAGTCCACGCTAACCTCCTTCCATTACTTCACATTTATCATGGTAACAGTGAAGTCACGCTAAAACAACCTCCGTTTCCAATTTACCTCTACTCACGTGTTATTTTTCTTCACTGGTAACAGCAAGTTCCGCTAACCTCTCCAATTACCTTCCCACGTGTTATTTCACTGGTAAAGTGAGTCACGCTAAACCTCTGTCCAATTACCCAGTGTTATTCACTGGTAACAGTGAAGTCAACGCTACCTCCCAATACTCCTCACCTGGGTGGGTTGCGTTGTTTGGGCACTGGTAACAGTGAAGTCAGCTAAGAGCTTCTCCAATGACTTGCACGTGTTATTACTGGGTAACAGTGAGTCACGCTAACCCTCATCCAATTACTCACGTGTTATTCCTGGTAACAGTGAAGTACTGCTAACCTCTCAAATTACTTCACGTGTTATTCACTGGTAACAGTGAAGTCACGCTACTCTCTCAATTATACTTCACGTGTTATTCACTGTAACAGTGAAGTCACGCGCGGCTAACCTCTCCAATTACCCACGTGTTATTCACTGGTAACAAGTGAAGTCACGCTACCTCCAATTACTACTTACCACGTGTTATTCACTGGGTAACAGTGAAGTCACGGGCTAAGCTCTCCAATTACTTTTCCGTGTTATTCACTGGTAACAGTGAATCACGCTAACTCGACAATTACTCACGGTGTTATGCACTGGTAACAGTGAAAGTCACGCTAACACTCTCCAATACCTCATCGTGTTATTTTCACTTGGTAACAGTGAAGTCACAATAACCTCTTCTCTCCAACTTAACTCATGTGTTATTCCACTGGTACAGTGAAGTCAACGCTAACCTCTCCAATACTTCACGTGTTATTCACTGGTAACAGTGGAAGTCACGCTTAACCCTCTCCCAATTACTCCCACTGTTATGCACTGGTAACTGTGCAGTCACGTTACCACCTCCTTCCAGTTACCTTAAACTTACGTGTTATGCCACTGGTAACAGTGAGTCACGCTAACCTCTCCAATTACTCACGTTTATGCACTGGTAAACGTGAAGGTCAGCTAACCATCTCCAGTTACTTCACGTGTATGCACTGGTACAGGTGAAAGTCACGCTAACCTCCCATCTCCAATTACTCTCACGTGTTTCACTGGTAGTAGTGAAAGTCACGCTAACACTCTTCAATATTTCTGTAACTCCTCTCACGTGTTATGCATTCTGGTAAACAGTGAGTCACGCTAAACCTCCTTCCAATTACTCACGTGTTATGGCACGGTAACAGTGAAGTCAACGCTATACCTCTCCATTACCCACGTGTTTATTGCACTGGTAATCAGTGAAGTTCACGCTAACCTCTTCCATTACCCTTTCTTTCTTACGTGTTATGCACTGGTAACAGTGAAGTCACGCTTAACCTCTCCATTTCTCACTGTATTTCACCTGGTAACAGTGAAGTCACGCTAACGCTCTCCAATCTCACTGTTATTCACTGGTAACAGTGAAGTCAGCTAACCTCTTTCCATTTAACTACTCACGTGTTATTTTTCACTGGGTACAGTGAAGTCACGGCTATTAAGCTCTCCAATTACTCCGTGTTATTCAATGGTAACAGTGAAGTTCACGGGGGCTAACCTCTCCAATACTCAACGTGTTATTTCACTGGTACAGTGAAGTCACGCTAAACCTCCTCTTCCATTACTGTCACGTGTTATATTCACTGGTAAAGTGAAATCACCGCTAGCCTCTTTCTCTCCAATTACTCACGTGTTCACCATTGACCAGCTGGTCTCGCTAACACCCTCATCCATTACCCTCACAGTGGTTCCCACCCATGGACCATCGCTTCTTCTGGATCGCCTCTCCGTAATGTTCTCGGATTTCTTGGATCAGTATGACGTCATAACGCAAGACAATCTGCAACAAGAAGCAAACAAGAAGCAAAATGGCAAAAACGTGTCCAGCAAAACCTTTCAGAATGGTCACTGTATTGCTGTGGTACCTATATAGCTATATTGATTTTTCACGGTGACTAAAGGGGTCTAGTGGCATGAGGTTTTTGCATGGACCAATCTGTAATAGCGACCAAAATGACGTGTGGAAGGCTACCGCTTTATGAATCAGGAGTTTGTCTATTTTGAAGGGTTCGGTGATGTTGTGGTGGTACAAACGACTGAATGAGATGAACTTCTTGTAAGTAAATGGGTATTGAGTGTTAGTTGATTAGTTGGTTGGTTGGTGCTTAACATCTCTCTCCAGAACATTTCACCCATATTTGCCAGCAAAAGGTTGAAAAATCCAGGCCTATGCTGCATTATCTCAATTACACTATGCCTGAAGAAGCCTTACCCTAAAATAAATAAATATGGACGAAGAGTTGGCAGAAAATATCAAACAGGTAACTTTCATTTTAGTCTGGTGTTTCAATATTTATTTTATTTAGGGTAAAGGCTTCTTCTGTGTATTTTATACGTTAGAAACTCAGGAGGCATAGGGTAATTGAGATAATGCAGCATAGGCCTGAATTTTGCAACCTTTGCTGGCAAATAGTGACGTTCCATCATGGATGAAATGTTCTGGAGAGATTGTTAAACAACCAAGCCAACCAGCCAACCAATAACCAAACTACACTCAAACCCATTTACTTACAAGACGTTCAACCTCCGTCTTAAATACGAACACGGATACTCCTGATTCATAAAACTATAGTCTTCAACACGTCATTTTGGTCGCCATTTTACAGATTGGTCCATGTAAAGACCTCATGTCACTGACCCCCTTTAGTCACCTGTGAAAAATCATATAGCTATAGGTACCATAGCAATTACAGTGACCATTCTGAAAAGGTTTTTCCGCTCATTTTGCTTCTTGTTACAGATTGTCTTGCGTTATGACGTCATATTGATCCAAGAAATCCGAGACATTAGCGGAGAGGCGATCCAGAAGTTATGGTCCATGCGGTGAACACGTGAGTAATTGGAGAGTTTAGCGAGACCAGCTGGTCAATGGTGAACACGTGAGTAATTGGAGAGGCTAGCCTGACCTTCATGGTCCGTGAATAATAGCGTGAATTAATTGGAAAGGCTAGTGTGACGCCTCTCGGTCTGCAGGTCATATGAATTAACAGGAAATACATTCGGTCAATAGGATAACACTTGAAAGTTGAAGGTTAGCGTAACCTGTTCTGGTCAATGGTGACAACGTGAGTTCATTTGTAAGAGGTTAAGGTGACCTCTCTGTTTGCCTGGATTTGACACGATCAGAGATTCATTGTAAGGTTAAGGTGAGCTCTTCTGAATTGCTCTGCTTGAGAAATCGATGTGAGTCAATTGTAGAGGTTAAAGTTGACCCTCATTTCTGTTAGCCGTGGAATAAATGTGGCGGGACTGAAAACGTGACTGCTCTTATGGGATTTTGATTCAATATCTCATAAAGACATTTAATAAATCACACATGGCAATGTCTCCACTGTTATGGCAAACCTTGGACGTAGCTATCTGATGTAAATGATCTTTCCGCGGAGTTCTGATTTATGGGCGACTCTTGGACCCTTTAGGCATGTTTAAGTCCTGAGTAGGATTTTTTTTTTTTTTTTTTTTTTGTCAGAGTGTGTTTCAACATGATTTGTTACGCTCCTTTTAAAAGAACTAAAACATTAGTTTCCCACTGTACCTCTCTTGTGCTTTTCAACTTTATTCGATTGCCAATATGTTTCTCAATATTATCTTTGCGATACTTAAATTGAAAAAAACAAATATGGCGCCAGTAAAACTTGTGATTAATTTGTTGTTGGAGTTTACCCTCTCCCATGGTTGAATGCTTTGTTGCCTTGTTGCTGTTGCACATGTACACAGAATAATCGCAGTGACGGATGGACAACAGGTTCATGGGACACCCTTTTTAACCTTGATCTAATTAGAATACTCATTGAAGAAAGTCAGTGAAATAAAGAAATGCTCTGACGTGCTTTGTTTTTATTGTGAATAGATATTTCCTTTTGTTCCCCAGCACCAAGCCTTACGTGGATTGTATACTGCAAATGTATTGTATAAGGTGATTAATCTCTCTCGACCCCGTCACCATGCAGGGTGATTGAATTTATCTATAGAATATTTCTTTTGATCCCACGACCGCGCCTGATGATTTGATTTTACTAATTCGAATATTTTTTTTGGACCTCACGCATCCCGTGCCTTTGTATTTGAAGTTGTTATACTGTAGAATAAGTTCTTTTGTCCCCGAGCTAACCGATTGCCTTGATTTAATCTGGCTAGAATAATTCATTCTTTCTCCCCAGCACCACGCCTTACGGTCATGACAATCACGTGGCAACGGACTGGGTCGATCCTCAATACATAAGACAATACGTCCTTACTTCTACAGGTTACCAACCATGGTGTGTTGTAATATTA
>CAJDSM010029178.1:0-16027 GCA_903981925.1 Ostrea lurida
TGTTTGTTACCAAGTGTCACTAATAATGTGTAAAATGCATTGATCAATTGTATTTTAAGTGTTATATTGTAGATGAGCATTATAGATGTGGATATCGCTCATTTTAAAGGTGCCCTTTTCTGTACCAAATTTTACGATTTGCATGTTTCTGAAACAGGTCCGCTTTTAAACTTACCATTTTCACAGCATATACCTGTTTTTTCAGGTTTACAAACGCAATTATCAGCAAAAATTCCTCCGTTTAGACATTCCATATTACAAACTCGGTGTTCCATCCGCAATGGTTTCCCACAGCGATCATCCTCTTCTTTTTCGCTCCATTGTGATATACCACAGATCTCTCGCTTCCTGGTTTGTGACCCTCCGCCGCAGGACCTACTACATGCAGTCCATTCTGACCATGGCAATGGACCACATATTGTAACATTTTTGCAGCCTTCTGGTTTAAGGACTGCATCCGTAACGGCTAAAAGAGTCAAAATCAGCCACATTAGATATATGGAACAGAATCTCCTCCAATTCATCGACTACGTTTAGGGAAAGTCTCTGGTTGTTATAATCTTTTCACATTTTCTGCTAAAGGGATTTAAATATCGAGACGAACGAATCAAAATTAAGCAGATGATAAGAATATTGACATTGTTTCTTTACAAGAGGGTACGGGCTAAAGGAAACATATTTAGGGGTTTTTCTAAAAACTTTCAACTACAAAACATTTACTTTTATCACCTGAGTGATATTGATCTTGCATGATATATTAGATCTTGGTAATGTAATCCACAGCGTCGGGACGGGGAAGGGTTAAGCATTTTTTAAAAGGTAGGCATAATTTACCATTGCAAATTGAGGGTCTAGCCCCCAACGTTTCGGCAGAGCGTTAGCGTCAATTTTCTGATTTCATTCTGAAATTATGACATCGATTACTGTTCGCTAAATTTAGCCATTTCATTTAACTGTATGAAAAATTAAATTGATAATATTGCCTATTATGAATCAATTTCTTTAATACCTAGGTTATACATTTACATTGCGCGGCCCGTAGGAATCCGGGTAGAATGGGCATGCGTCCTTTTGCGTGTGTCGGAAGTAAAAAAGCGACTTCATGGAGCCCGAGGGAATATTCGGGCTAGGAATAGGCTTCGCATATCCTTGCATGTTGCAATACGTGACTTACGGATCATGAGACTGGAAAAAACTGAAACCCCGTATCAAAGCAGGTGTTGCTCGATTAAAGATCCTCCCTACTCAAAGGCCCTGAGTAACTTAATTGCTGGGATGTATTTACACTGTAAATTATCTTTCATCTATATATGTTGCATATGTGAGAATTTGAAATTTAATAAATATGCATATTTTTCAGTAATGTTTATTTATTACTGTATTTAGTTTGTTGAAGTTAGCAGATTAAAGAACTTGGGTGTTTTATTGATAATGTATGATACATGTACAAAAATTAGATTGCTATTGTCTTGAAAAGATGTACATTTGCTCACTGACAAAATGTCGCGATTTAGAGCTTTGAAAAAAGTCGTCACGCGCAAAATCCCCCATGGGAGATTTTTTCAAAGTTGGCATGTATGCATACCGTGTAGATGCACAATATACAAGAAATTCTGATTGTGATTTTTTTTAAGGAGGAATTTATATTCCCATGACTTTTCACCAAATTAATAACACTGAATGGAAGAAGGATAAAAATTATTGTATGTTTAAAAGAAAAGATTCTCTCTACTTTATTTTAGAAAAAAAAAATCCTAGTATAATCAATAGTTAATCAATTATGTTTCCATTTATAACCGATATTCAATGTATGATTTTCTACCTTGATTGCCCAAACTACTTTCAAGCATAATGTGGGAGTGTGGGGTATGATGAGCTTGCTCACTTTTTCTTTCATATTATTGTCAGACCCTTAACCTGTGGGGAATGAAGGCCGTGGACGTCTAACGCTATGAAGAAGTCCCTGGGAGCGTCTGCTGGCGAAGCCAGACGACAGCTGATGTAAGTCATGGATTGCCTGGACCAGACTCATTTCGCAGACGTCAATTTTGAAACTTCCCCTCAAACGATTGATGCAGGTTTTGTGAAATTTAATATCTACATATGTACCTGTATCTCAATTTCTAATGATTGGGCAAGCACATGAGACCTATTAGTAAACTTTGATAATCTGTTTAAACTTGATTTTTTATGCCCCGTGATTGGAAGATCGGGCTGGGCAATATTGTATTTTTGTCCTTGTCTGTCATTCTGTCTGAAACTTAACCCTTGGCTATAACTTTGATGGTAAATAATAGGGCCTTTGATATTTTACATTGTGTTCCTTATGAAAAGACCTTTCCGTTGGTACCAAAATTTTGTGACCTTGTGACCCTGACCTTGGTGTTCGATCTATTTTTGAAAAATTAATTTTAATGGATCGAGTTCGAGATTTACATCGAATCGGGATCGGTAATCGGCAGACATTGGAAAGCACGCGGAACTCTCACATGTCTCCCGTACTCTGACATAGACATTCTCGTGTTCCGAATTACTGGGTCGTGCAGACGTCGTGTGTTCCGAATTACTGGGTCGTGCAAAACGTTTGCATGTGTAATACTACATTTTCTGTGTAAGTATTCTATTGCATTTTTATGATATGAGTCGTTATTTTACTTAGTTGCTCTAAAAAGTCTGGTTCTCGGCGTTTGACAATGGAAAACACAAGGAAAAATATTCACGTGACATAAAATTGTAAACACCTGTCAGTATCGGTATACATGTTTTTTAAGGTGCAGTCTTAATTATTGTTTTAAACGCCTAGGCTATCGGCCCATTTTAGGGGGGGAAACACACACAAACTAGCGTTTCCGTTCGTGAAATTTAGGATACTCCAGCAAGGTGGGTACTATTACATTTATATATTTTGATACTAGGCATATGTGGCATGTTTCTGCTAGGTATAAGGGAAACTGCCCAACCACAATATGCATTAGACCTCCATTTAAGTTTACATTTTTCTGGGTGTATGCTGTTTGTCACTAGGAACTATTGAAAGCAAGTCATATAACAGTCATTTGCATAGTTCCTGAATAGGTTTCATCTCTGTTACATTTCCATGCCAACATTAATTTAACTATTTACTTTTAAATATCTCGCCAAAAAAAAATAGTTTTTGTAAAGTCAACTTGCATATGTCACATTCCCTCAAAAGTTATTTGTATATCAAAAGTTTTGGAATTTGATCTTTCATCTGAAGAATCGTGTATAATTTATGTAGATCTATAAGGCCTTTCATTGGAGCACCACTGAGGATTTCGATTTAAAAAAAAAAAATTCCACACAAAATTGGCCATGAAATTCTTCCAGTCGCAGCGATTTCGGGTCGGTCGGGATTGGGGAAACAAACAATATTTCATGCCCCCGGATCGAAGATCGGGGGGCATATTGTTTTTTCCTGTCTGTCATTCTGTCCTTCTGTCAATTCTGTCTGAAAACTTTAACTCTTGGCTATAAACTTTTGAATGGTAAGTACTAGGGTTTTGATATTTCACATGTATGTTCCTTATGACAAGACCTTTCCGTGGGTACCAATATTGTTGACCTCCTGACCTTGACCTTGAAGTTTGACCTACTTATCAAAAATTTAACCTTAGCTACAACTTTTTGAATGATAAGTACTAGGGCTTTGATAATTTCACAAGTCATGTTTCTTATGAAAGACTTTCCGTGGGTACAAAACTTTTTGACCTCCTGACCTTGATTTTGAACTTAGACCTACTTTTCAAAAACTTTTAAACATTTGCCATAACTTTTTGAATGGCAAGAGTTAGGGCATTCATATTTCACAATGTTATTCCTTATGACCTAGTCCTTTTATCTGGACCAAAATGTTTGACCTTGACCTTGAATTTTGGTCAATTTTTAAAACTTTAACATTGTGCCATAACTTTTGAATGGTAAGGGATAAGCCTTTCATATTTCACATGCATAATCTTATGCAAGCTCCTTCCACTGGCATGTGGATGATACGGGGGCATTCGTGTTTCACAAACACATCTTGTTAGAAAAAAAATTATTTTCACCAGTTTTTTCGTAATTACAAGCATTAATGCATCAGTTGATTTTTTCCTGGAAAAATCTTGGGAGCATGTTTTCATATCAATTGTAATACTGTTCCCTGGAATTATTCACAAATTTGTACACAAACTAAAGTATTAATGGAGCTTTGAAAGAGAATGTACAAGGTCATATATTAAAGTTGAAGGTCATTCTGGATATTTCTTTGAATGAACATTTTTTATATTAGTTTCATGACTTCTTTGAATGCATGGATTTTGATCAAATTTTGCACAGATGATAACACTTTTAAAAACTGGATCATATTATTCTGAAGCTTGAAACTCGCACTAAGGATTCTATTAGTGACATTAATTGCAGGAAATCTCAAGCTAACTTCTGTCTTCTATTAATTACATTACAGCCTGGGATGATACAGGAAGCTGAGACAATGAAGTCCATCCCTGAAGTTTTTATGATCCCTGTTTTCTCCTTCCTGTGTTCAGTGAACTTGTTCGATCTGGTAAGTTAAAAAAGAAGCTGGTACAAATATCATTTATTGAATAACTGGTCTTTATTGGGTTTTTAGGTCACCTGAGTTGCAATGGCTTCGTCGTGTCGTGCGAGTGCGTCGTTCGTAGTCCGTTAACAATTGAACAATATTTTAACTTCTTCTTGATAACCACCAGTCAATTCTTTCAAATTTGGTATGAAGCATCTTTGGGACAGGGGCACATGAATTTGTAAGATTTTCAGGTCTCTTGCACCCCTGGGGCCTTAGGGGCGGGGCAAAAACTGCCCAAAAGTGACCAAATTTTCAAAAAATCTTCTTCTCTACAACCGCACATGTCTGAGATAAACCAAAATACATAGTGATGTAGAACAGGAAGGCCTTACCAAAATTGTAAATTTGGTGATCCCCGGGTAGGAGTTCTGACCCCAGGGGTGTGGGGGACCAAACATGGTACATAGTGTTTTATATATACATGTAAAACATTTGAAAAGCATCTTTTCAATGCTTTTTATATTAATGTGAAACTAAATGAATATTTAGAATGAGCAGGGAGCCTTTTATTGTGATTATTAACCCCCCACCCCCGCAACAAGTTTGGGAAGGGGGGGGTGTTGTTACTGAATCGGTGTCTGTCGCTAATCCGTCTGTAGACAGAATATTCCCAGACTTTAGTGTTAGCCTTTTAGCCTTGTCATATCGTGCATATTGTCCTACCCATGGGAACAAAGGTGTTTCTTTATGATTTGGGGTCAAAAGGGTAAGGTCAAGCACACTGGCACATCGAAGTAACAATATTGTGTGTGGGCTTAAGGGCATTATCCATTCTGCCTAGAGTCACTTATACATACATATGGACTACTCATGGGACAAAAATATGTTTCCCTTTTGAATTTGGGTCCAAGGTCAAGTGCATTTGACATCAAAGTAGCAATATGGTTTACGGGTTCTAGAGTATTTCCTTTCTACCTAGAGTCAACTATATCATACATATATTACTACTCATGAGACGATGATTCTTTATCGAATTTTGGGTCCAAAGGTCAAGCTCACTGGACATTAAAGTAGTGGTTTTCATTTAAAATTCTTGAACAATCTTGTGAAATTGAAATGATAATCTTTTTGAATATGAATAGGAATCAAATGCATATTTTGAAAGATGTTAACATGTAAACAAAAGACTCCATTATTGAGAATTAGAAATGCAAATATGAGAACTCCCTGTGTGGGCTATGATACTCAGGTGACCGTCAAGGCCTGTGGGCCTCTTGTTTGAAATACATGTACATATAGACCATACATCATTCTGATATAATGTATTTCTTTCAGTTTATTCATTATGAATTTTAAGAGTTTCTTATGATAAGACGTATTCTGATATTTTCTGAGAACCATTTTTCCAGATTCTGTATTGAACTGCCGTAAGTTTATAGAAAACCAGTGCTTTATCCTTCACCTTTGCCTGCTTGAGTTGCCATGACAACATCATGCGAGGTGCAGCATACCACGTTTTGACTAACTTCCTGTCCCACGTCCAGGGGGCGCATTCCACGAGACCCAAGGTGTCTATTTTGTGGAGTTAATCAGAAACAGCATAGAGAAACCGAACACCAAGCTTCCGTGTATCATCACTCTGTTTTTGGCCAGAGTGGCCTAACCTGCTCCTCAGACCAGGTAAAATTACCCCTATTTTGTTGCTGAAATGGAAAGAAGAACATTTTAGATTACCAGTTATTTTGATAAGTAATGTCTCATGTGTATCTGACATACCATTTCAACCTTCTCAAGAACCACAGGTCGATCCATACCAAAGAATAAATAATTACAAATGTAAGAAATAGAGTTGGATATTTCAGAGTGATGTCCCATTGATTTCGAGATAATGAGGTTCGACTATAATAGGCCACCTTAAATAAATTCTCTGGTTCTTGACAACTGATTTTGAAAAAGTGAGTAGATAGGTAGGGTTTTTTATTTTTTGTTTTTATTTCCCAATAGTTGAGGGTGGGGATTTTATTTTTTTGTTTTAAATCAAACGATATAAAAACTTAAATAATTGCAGCATATTTACCAAATGTAATTTTAAGGGCATCAACTTGTATGCACAGATATAAATAAAATTGTTGACTAAATAATGTTTGTTGGGAATATAAATTCATTGCTTAAGGGTGACCCACAAAATCAAATACTTCTGATTCCCCACCTAAATTGATGAATAAGAAAATATCCTTTGATATTTTTATAAAATAGTTTCCCAGTTATACAGTATTTCATTGTATTAATAAACCAGTACATAAATTTAAATGTTTATTTATACTCTGATGAAACAGAACATTTGAAAACGGTAAACATCATGTTGAGCTGGAATTTCCTCTGCTTTAAAAAAATAATGAAAGTAATCATTATTTAATTACACCCTTTATGAGAAAATACAAACACACAATGATTTCCTTCCAAAATAGGCATAAAAAAAACAATACTGATGAGGTACTCTTGAACTCCAAACTACTCATCACGAGTTTCATGCTATTTTAATTTAGCGTCCGAGGAGATAACTCTTACAATATGATCCATGCGGCGTGTGGCGGCAATTTTTTTCTGCAAGCTAATCAAAACAACCCAGCGGCCCAAAATTTTATAGGGGCGGCGGTGTCTGAGAACCAGATAATATATTTTATATGGCCTTACAATTGTAAGAAATAGAGTTAGAATATTTCAGAGTGATGTCCCATTGATTTCGAGATAATGAGGTTCGACTATAATTACAGTTGTATGGAATAGAGTTGGATATTTCAGAGTGATGGCTGTGAGTTGGATATTTCAGAGTGATGGTTGTGGGTTGGATATTTCAGAGTGAGTTGGTTCTGTTGGGTTGTATATTTCAGAGTGATGGCTGTGGGTTGGATATTTCAGAGTGATGGTTGTGGGTTGGATATTTCAGAGTGATGGCTGTGGGTTGGATATTCAGAGTGATGGCTTGTGGGTTTGGATATTTCAGAGTGATGGTTGTGGGTTGGATATTTCAGAGTGATATGGCTGTGGGGTTGGATATTTCAGAGTGATGGTTGCTGTGGTTGGATAATTTCAGAGTGATGTTGTGGGTTGGATATTTCGAGTGATGGCTGTGGGTTGGATATTTCAGAGTGATGGCTGTGGGTTGGATATTTCAGAGTGATGGCTGTGGGTTGGATAATTTCAGAGTGATGGCTGTGGGTTGTGTTATATTTCAGAGTGATGGCTGTGGGTTGTGTTATATTTCAGAGTGATGGCTGTGGGTTGTGTTATATTTCAGAGTGATGGCTGTGGGTTGTGTTATATTTCAGAGTGATGGCTGTGGGTGTGTGTTCAGAGTGATCTTGGTGATATTTCAGAGTGATGGTTGTGGGTTGGATATTTCAGAGTGATGGCTGTGGGTTGGATATTCAGAGTGATGGCTGTGGGTTGGATATTTTCAGAGTGATGGCTTGTGGGTTGTGTTATATTTCAGAGTGATGGCTGTGGGTTGTGTTATATTTCAGATGATGTGGTGGGTTGTGTTATATTTCAGAGTGATGGCTGTGGGTTGATATTTCAGAGTGATGGCTGTGGGTTGGATATTTTCAGAGTGATGGCTGTGGGTTTGTTATATTTCAGAGTGATGGCTGTGGGTTGTGTTATATTTCAGAGTGATGGCTGTGGGTTGTGTTATATTTCAGGTGATGGCTTGTGGGTTGTGTTATATTTCAGAGTGATGGCTGTGGGTTTGTGTTTATCGAGTGATGGCTGTGGGTTGTGTAATATCTCAGAGTGATGTTATATTTCAGAGTGATGGCTGTGGGTTGAATATTTCAGAGTGATGGCTATGGGTTATGTTATATTTGTAGAGGACCACATGTACAGTATGTTGAACGCCTTTCTGTTGCTGAAGCCGGTTATGGACACAGGAAACGTCCCAGAATTCTACAAACTATTCAACAGCTCGGGGTTAGAGGTAACATGTCACTGAGCTGTGTAGACTTAACCTTTATTATCTAGCAATGCTTTAAAACAAGAATATTTGGCGCAAACATATTTTAGCGCAATGAGCATGCAATGAAAAGCTTTTGGCGCAATCTTATTTTAGCGCAACGGTACCATCTGGTCAATAATGTGATGTCAATGAAAACCTTTTAGCGCACAACTTAATCTAGCGCAACTGATTTTTGCAGTACAAGTTGGAGAGAGCGTGGATGCTGAGTTTACTGTCAGAAGGACTGAGGGAGACCGAAGATTTCCTCATCTTTGAGAAGCGGCATATTCTGAAGATGTTGTTATCATTCTATGAGTCCAGCATCAGCGACAGCTCAACACAGGTTAGTACTGTGTATGTTATCATTCTACGTGTCTAGTTCAGTGACAGCCCAACACAGGTTAGTACCGTGTATCTTATCATTCTACGAGTCTAGCTCAGTGACAGCCCAACACAGGTTTAGACTAAGTTCACATGTACCGTGTATGTTATCATTCTACGAGTCTAGCATCAGTGGACAACTTCACACAGGTTAGACTAAGTTCACTGTACCGTGTATGTTATAATTCTATACGAGAATGCTGCATCTTCAGTGAACATCTCCACACAAATTAGACTAAGTACACACATACTGTGTAGAAAAGTTACACATCTCCAGGGTATCATTGTGGTCTGGCTGTTTAATTCAGGACATAAATTATGCAGCTGTTCTCTCAGGAATTATTTTGACTTGGAGGAGGAAGGGGGAGAGGGCATTCATTTGTGATAACTAATGATTATAGTACTGTACTTGCAGTTTTCACTAACCATGAAATGTATGTAGAATAGATATGGGTGTATGTATTGTGGTACATGAAGATAAAATGGAATGTTTACACATTGAGTTTAGTGGAATAAATGGAGTGTTTACACATTGAGTTTAGTGGAATAAATGCAACATATGGTTAGCATCTAGACAAACTGTTGCAACATGTTAATATTAAGGATGTGAGGTTTTATCGATATATCGGTATATCGTGATAATTCGTCCCACAATGCGTATCGCGATACGGCGGACGAAAAATCGGTATATTTAGACATATGTAAATTCCAAAAAAATCATGTTTATACAGAAGTCTGATTTGTTAAAAGTTTTGCAAATGTCTATTGTTTAATGCTCAACATATTTACATATTTGCCATAGTCATATCTTTATTTTTCCTGACATAGGTTGTGAGTCGATTTCATGATTTTTTTTTGATTTTTTTTTTACAGTTTTCTAATTACAATTAAATGTTTAAGTAAAACCAAACTGACGTTTTAGTTTAATACACATAAGGAGTACTGAAATAATGAGAGGACATAATGAAAAATGCAATGTCCTAAAATATCGCAATATTATCACGATATTAAGAAAAAATATTGTGATATATCGCGATACAAAATTTTTGGCGATACCCATCCCTATGTAATATGCATTATTTTGTGTAGTTTACTGTTAACATGCATTATGTTTGTATTTACTGTTAATATGCATTATTTGTTTGTATGTTTACTGTTAATATGCATTATTTGTTATGATATGTTTACTGTTAAGATCATCATTTGTTGTATGTTTACTGTTAAGATGCATTATTTTTTTTGTATGTTTACTGTTAAGATGCATTATTTTTTGTATGTTTACTGTATAAGATGCATTATTTTTTTGTATGTTTAGTTAATATGCATTTATTTGTTTGTATGTTTACAATGTGGCATTCACACCAGAATGATTTTCAGAATGAAATAATTTTAACATTTATCATTTTGCTGTTTTCATAGCTACAAGTACTGCAGATATTGAGAGCTGCTAGTAAAGAGAGAAAAGTGACCTCTGATCTAGTTAGGAATCATGGGATTGTAAATTGGTACTCTGTTATGGTGCAGTCAAAGTAAGTAGACACCAGTTTTAGATCAGTATGATTTTTTTTTGGGGGGGGGGGGGGTAGCTTGAATAACTTTTTCTTTGCATTGGTTATTAATAAAAGTTTCTTATGCAATAGACATTCATCCTGTGGGTATCATGAAAAGACAAGATTTCAGTTTACATTGATAATATTTGGGTACTAGTGATGTAGCAAATAAGAAAACACAACATGCTCTGAATTGTACTTTAATCTTACAGTTTTGAAAACATTATTTCGCTACTTGATTTTTAAAAGAAATTTTACCACTATACAGATATTACTGTCATAAGAATAATTCATGAGAAATCTGTTTGGGTAGAGCACTCCTGATTTTAGGTTCCCATGAATTGACTGTACCATTTTGCTATAAAGTGCTTGCATGATACAATAATTCTATAGTGTTTTTGAATATTTGTCAGGAATTTATCAATCATGTGACCATTTTTGTTGGTTAGGTCCATGTCAACAAGTCAGAAGGAATTGCTCCTGGAGATTGTACACAATACATGGACCACGATGCTGGATGGACATCACCGGACTATAGCAGACGGCACAGAAAGGACGGCCCTGCCCGTCATCTTTACCAGTCAAATGATTCAGCTCATCAAACAACTCCTGGTCAGAATCAGGTAAACATTCAGTTTTGGAATATGAACTCCGGTACGCGTGTAATGAATGGCTTTCATTTTTCATTAAATTGGGTTTTTTTGCTTTAAAATCTGACAGAATTTGTGATAATTAGTTGCTTGAAGTCATGACTTGTGATAACCTCCCTTGAGATGGTTCTAAGAGGTAGAAGCGAGATTTGTTTGGGGGTTTGTAATATGGCTGCTTTTGTACTATGATACTGAACACTTTTGAACTCTGATTTACTGTTACTCCTTGTCACTTGATATATTGGGTTTGACATCATAAAAGCATACTGGCAAATATTTATCAGTTACGCTACATCCTTTTGATCATCCCTGTTTATGTTGCAAAATGGAAATAGCTCATGTAGGGCAGTCAACATGAATTTGATATGAAAGGAAAATGGTAGTTTTATTGCTAATTGTTTATCATGTGATCAAATGATTCCATGTTTGCAATTTGGCTGAGATCCAACAACCTAGAACTAATAGTTATGTCTCCCCCCACTTTGGTGGGGGACATGTTGTTTTTGGCCTGTCGGTGTGTCCGTTTGTCCGTCACAAAGTTTGTCAGCGCAACTCCTCTGAAACCACTGATCCGATTTTGAAGAAACTTTATATGTAGCAAAGATATCATATTTAGTTGTGCATATTGCTAGGAAATTGTTATCCTTTAATTCATGTGGGAGTTATGCCCATTTGAACTTGGAAAAATGCCTTAAATCCTCATGAATAACCTTGTCGGCGCAACTCCTCTGAAACTACAGCTCTGATTTTTAGGAAACTTGATTTGTAGCAAGGACATCATATGTACCGTAATCCCTCTAATTTTTCGACACAGAAATACATCCATTTTTTCAGGATTTTACAAAAGTGTCGAAAAATTAGAATTTGAAAACTTTGGGTATGATTTCCCTACCGGAAAGATCGATATTTATAAGGGTTGGTAAGAACGAATTTTCCAGGATCATACACAAGTTGTATGGGCCGGCATACACTCATTAGTTAACCCGAATAATTCACAGTCCTTAGGTATATTCCGATCACTTCATTAACCTCGCTTGGTGAGGGACAAAATCGATTACACTCTCGGAGATTATTTGTGTTTCAGAATAGATTTGGATTTTGCTTGTCGTCGGTGCTTCTCATCAATCAAAAACCATAAGTGTTATGAACATGGACAAAAAACGAACGATCTTACGACAAACGATGAAGATCTGATGAATTAATACTAATATTGCAATATTTTTGCAACGTGAAGTAAAAATTTCAAATTTCTAACTTTATCCCTCTATTCATTGGCCATCCTCAGCTGTTTTGTATTCTGCTTATATTTTCCAGCAAACAAGTAAAACTAGAGTCCTACAGCCAGCTGCTGGAGACTTTAGCCTCAGTCATTGGTCACGCTGATTTCACCCGGGATAAATACCAAGGTGAAGGTCACCGACACTCTCAGGACAGCTGGACAGTTAAAGATGCCCTGTTGCTATTAGGCAACCTCTGTAACTATGGTGACGATTTTGAGACTATTCAGTGCGTAACCTCTGCACTCAAGGTTTTGAGATTAGAAAATATTTTGATATTTGAAACTAATGAAATGTCATCTTCCAAGGAATTGGTCGTTAAGCATTCACTTAATTCAGACAATTCGTACACACAGAGGAATTGTGACGAAATGAAGAAAGTGATTAGACAGACAGCAGAATTATTGATTCTATGGAACCCATCTTATTTGGTTAGCACTCAATCAAAAGAAGCAACTGCTCCTTTGTGTATTGGAGTCATCATTATTAGTGCATGGCTTCTCAAACAAACAAAACATATGATTGGTTGGCACTTTTGGGAACTCTATGTTGATTGGTTACATTCAATGCTGATGTCATCTGACCATTTCACAGACGTGTTATTAGATTGTCCCAAAGAAATGCAGATGATATTGGAGGGCCTTGTCGGTTCATATTCTCATCTTAGTAACGTCATTCACGAGAACAGTAAAGTGGATGTCTCCAGTCAGGGAAAGATAACTCCAAAAGAGTCATTAACATCGTCCACGTGGAGTGGGATCATAAAGAAACTGAATGAAATGGTTTTTCTGATGTGTGAGCAGAAATCTGATAGCAGGGAGCACGCATGGAAGACGTTTTTATCTGAGTACTCAAAGATAACAGGTTAATAAGCTTGAGAGATTCATTTCTTAGACTACTTTTTTTCCATTGTCAAAAGAAAATAATAAAAATAAAAAAATAATTTTTAACAAAAAAGGACAAAAATGAAAAAAATTACAAAATAAATAAAAGAATAGAAAAGAAAACACAGTGATGCTGTATGTTGAAAAGATACACTTGATTTCTTTCTTGAACAAATTGCATTTTGCAAATCCAAGATAATTAAAAGTCAAAACTAATCAGATGCTAATATTGACAAGAACCATTGATATGTGATGTAGAATAGCATGGATTTGCATGTTTCGTACCTTTCAAGGACACATGATTGGCAGTCTCCTGACTTCCAGACAATTTACCTATAAATGAAGATCAAAGAAAAAATCTTTTCGACAAATTATTTTACATGACAGTCTTCATTAGAATTTCTCTTTCACAAATGGTAATAGAAATCCGATATGCCTATAATTAACCAAGAAGATGTATAAATGCAATCTTTTCATTTTTTTTGCAGAAGCTGAGAATCATTCCGTTCTACTGAGGAAATATTTGCTGCAGCACCCCACTAGACTGTCCTAATAGCTGCTGAAAGTACTCTATCTATTCATGTAGGATGTCTTAACCAAATAAATTATGTCATCTCTTCTGACAGTAACGTCTGGTTGTTTTTGGAAATGAAAAATATTATCTGCCCACATACATGTACCATCTAAGCACTGTAATGTCTACTTTTTAGCTTTATACATGGACTTTTGATATTTTAGAATAGAATATACAATCAAATCGATCGAATTATATATAATTGTTGTTCTTTAGTGATTAGTCCTTGCCTTTGAAGGTAGCTCACTACATATAGACAAGATGGCGATGCAAATGTTTTGTGAATTTATTGGTATCGATCGATTTGATTGTGTATCTTAGCTCGGTGGAAAAGGTATCGATTGGGCTTCAGAACTGCAGGGTCCCAAATTCAAATCTGGCGGTGTCCTTTGTTTACATTTATTTTCAATAAACTTTTGAAAATCAAGTTTTCTTTCTTCAAAATTTAACATTTTTGGCCTTTTTGACATTTTTACATATTACATATCATTATTTATCACACAAATCCCTTTATCTGTTTTCCGTGGTTCTTAACACATTGTTTCGGAAAAACTAATAGAACGTAGCTTAGTATGTTACATACAAGAACCTGCACAATTTAGGTATGGTCCATCTACGTGAGTCAATTCTAATTGATACAACACTCCAACTATCAGCTTCTCTCGTATAACTTAAACTTTTGATTGAGTTTATATAAACATATTTTGTACATCCGAGTATATTCCAAAGCGCTTTTAGTGTCTTCTATATGAAAGTCTGACAATATAATTAAAAATAATTTTATTGGTTAACAGAAAATTCTATTTCTAGCACTTATTTAATTTCAAACCATACGTTGCAGAATGAATTGTCACCCAATCGAATATTACGAAGTCAAACAATACTAAATAACGAAAAATCGGACTTGTTGTTGAATATAGAAAGTAAACTCTCTAAATAAATTTATGCTCTTCTAATTAATGATATCTAGTTGTGATTAACTACATTAAATTATTGGCAGTATTTAAATAGATCATTAATATCTCGTCCTTCATGCATATGAAATTAGCAGTTACCGATTTAATATTTACCCGATGCCTTGGCTTTAACTATCATTCATTAAATTCCATATGCCATATATAAGCACTCATTCAAGATCCTCTATTTATCACACAACTGTACTGTTTCCGGGTTCATAACACGGGTTCGGAAAAACGATGTGAACTCGTAGCTAAGATTCATAAAAATGCAAATTAGGTAGGTCAATCAATCTTGCGCTACGCAAAGAAAACGGCACATTAGACTTTGAAACTGTAAACATTGACGGTAAAAGACCTTATTTTGTCACCTAGGTTGGTCCAAGAGGATTTGTGTCTTTTATGAGGTGAAAATAAGTGAAACAGAAATCAAACCGTGACGTTGCAGACAATGTCACAATCGAATTAACGACGTCAAACAAAGCGACAAATTCGGGTTGTGAAATAGAAAGAAAATCAAAATACGCGTTTAATGATAGTTGTGTGATAAATACAGGTGACTCTCGATAACTCGAAGTTCAAGGGACCAAGACAAAACTTCGAGAGATCGAAAGTCGGCTTAATCCGGAAATTGAATGTCCGACCATTACGGTTCAGATTTTACCGTAACCGGAAATGATCTATACTCTTTTGTTTTTTATTCCTCAGGTAATATTGACTAAGAACTTTATCGTGCATAAATAAAATAAAAAATACATGTATTTGAAAGTTCATTTATTTATTTGTTCTCTTTTAGTGCTGAGATAAACGTGTATTTTACAAAACATGTTTCACAAAACATTTTCTCAAAATCACCGTCTCAAATATAGGCGTGTCCGGAGTTATCGTCGCCATTATTTTTCAATCGGCAATCCTCGGCTAACTCCGCTACGCTCCGTATACACCTCGGATGTGAATGGTGTAGGGATATGCATCGATTTGATACATTTCTCCGCCGGAAGTACATGTTTACTCATTCCACTCCGCTTGGACTGTTCCTTCGGCTACAGACGACTTTCTCGCATTGATGCAGTTTAGAAAAAATGGACTTGGCATTCACTCAGGGAATAATAATAAGTTATTTGCAACTGTTTTCATGCTGATATAACGGTCGTGTAATTGGAGCCGACGAAACGCATATTTTGTTTTGAACTAGTCTCGTTCAACCAGACACTCGGT
>CAJDSM010029180.1:0-17098 GCA_903981925.1 Ostrea lurida
GTTGTCATGTTAGTGTCTGTCATCACTGAAGTTGTCTCAGTACCCACAACTCCCATTGTTGACTGAGTTGAGGCTAAAGATGAAGTTGAAGCTGAAGATTCTGAGGACAACACAGTCATTGATTCTGATGTCAAATCTAACGGCACTGCAGTTGTTGAAGCCGACACACTAGAAGTACTTGTTTGCTCGGAGAGAGAAGTACTTGAAGTTTCTATCATTGTAACCTCTGATCCAGTAGAAGGAACTGTGGTTTCTGATTCACTCGTAGCTGTTGGTTCCTCGGATGATGCTGTATTTTCAAATATCCCAGTAGTTGAGCTACTTGTTTCTTGCCCCAGTGTGGATGTGTCTAATGCCGTTTCTGTTGTCAGAGATTCATCAGATGTCATTGATGCGACAGATACTGTAGACAACTCAGCAGAGATAGATTGACTTCCCTCTGATGTGCTTTCATTTAACGTTTCAGTGGTGTTGGCTGACGTTGTTGTCACGATGCCAGGAGTAGGACTTGCTGTGACATCGGAGCTTGTGGTTATTTCAGACACAGAAGTCTCCATTGGTATGTTTAACTATTTCTTTCTGTGGTGAGGGGAGAACTAGCTTTTGAACTAGCTTTAGCTTTTGTTGTTGTTGTCGTCTGACTTCCAGACGTTGTTTCAGTCCCACTACTTGAGGAGCTCTCTGACAGCACAGTTGTAGACATAGCCTCAGAGCTTGTTGACTGTGTTGCTGTGGTAGTGGCCTGACTGGTCGATGCAGTCCCATCTTCAACAGTACTACCCGAACTCTGGGCACTAGTCACTAGATCACTACTTGTGGTAACTGCACTATTGGTGGTGGTGGTCTGACTTCCAGTGGTGGTGTCCTGATTCTGTGCAGCTGCACTTTCACTGACCGTGGTAGCCACATTTGTGGTATCACTTACTAGGGGTGTAATTTGAAGCGTAGATGTAGTCAAACCTCCATTGGTTGTTATCTCACTCATGACAGTTTCAGCCACGGTGGTACCCACCACAGAGGTTGTGGTTCCACTCGCCACTGTGGTCATGACATCATTTGTTACGCTTGCAGACGATGTTCCAGTGGTGGACACACTAGTTGTTGCAGCAGTTGAACTGCTTGTAGAGGTTGTAGGTAAGGTAGCAGTTGAACTGCTTGTAGAGGTTGTAGGTGAGGTAGCAGCTGAACTGCTTGTAGAGGTTGTAGATGAGGTCGCCATACTTGTAGAAGTTGATCCAGTGCTCATCGTATCATCAGTGGTTGTTTCACTTTCATTGCGTGTGGAGACAGGGTTTGTTGTCCCAGGCACAGTGGTTGTGATTTCATTAACAGTGTTTGTTATTTCACTAGCAGTTGTTATTTCATCAGCAGTTTTTATTTCATCTGTTACAGTTGTTGTTATATCATTAACGCCTGTTATTTGATCAGCAGCAGTTGTGACCTCGTTAACGGAGTCTGATGATGGTGAGTTGGTTACGTCTGCAGCTACAGGCCCAGGGTCTTCTGCAGTTGTCACCTCATATAAACCTCCATCATATTTTGCTGCAAAAAAAAACCAACAAATTTTATCTACAGCATTCACCAGAAGTAGACAAACTCCTGACAGTAAATCTAAACAATGTTGTAATCTGTGTTTCTCATTAAAGTGTGAATCATTTTGTGTACGACACACAAACTGTTTATATACACTAAGTCATTATTCAACACTGTGTTTATCAGTCAGCTATTTGATTTTCCATCATGATCCTTAATGGTTTTTTGGATCAAAAACTTTCATGTATGAAACAAGCACATACCCCAAGGTAAGGCTAGCCTGAGGTACAATAAAGCTAATTAGAATTTGTACAGGGCCAGCATTGTTTTACCTTGTCTAAATGACTGACTGCATGCAAGGTCGTTTTAGAGATGAGCATTATGTCACTTCTTTAAAATACATTAAATGTTTTTAAAAATGTCAAAAACCAAACTGCCTGCTGATGTAAATAAGAGTAAAGATGTGATCATCACCCATGGTTCAGTTTATTATTTTTTTTTTTTTTTTTTTTTTTATAATGCTTTATTTCTGTGCTGCATATATTATATTACAAACATTGTCAAAAATGATATTGCACAGAAATGTTCTCGCACACTTACTTGCACACTAAACTCACTCATACAGATTCGAAAGAAAAAATATATTACTTAACATGCTATGTGAGAAAAAAACACCACAGATGCAGCCCTTAGATCTGAATATGTGCACTGTACTATATTGTATGTATTAATAGAAGAATAAATAATATATAAAACAATGTTGTTAAATTCTTTATTTTTGCATATTCTGTATATTCATGAAACAAATTCAATGGTATAACAAAAGAAAATTTATAGAATATGTTTTATGAGAGAGAGAGAGAGAGAGAGAGAGAGAGAGAGAGAGAGAGAGAGGGAGAGAGAGAGAGAAGGAGGTGCATGTTTTGAACAAATTTAGGTTCCAACCATTCCAAACGTGTCAAATTTGTTTTTTCACCATTTATAGGCAATATGTTTCAAAATCTCATAATTCTTTTTTAAAAGGGATATCGCTACTTCTATATTTAATGTTTTCTCTGCACATCTCATTGTATATATGTAGTACTTTAACCAAAGAAAAATTGTATTGTGGATAATTTTGTTTAAGTCTAAATCTTCCAGTAAAAAGTTTCTCTTTGTAATGGGTAACTGCAGATTTGTATTTTCTTGAACATATGTTTCAAAGGTATCTAAAAGATTGAATATTAGAACATTCCCAGAAAACATGTTTCGCAATGACTTCTTCTAATCTACAAAATGTGCATGTAAATAAGTGTAAAGATGTGATCATCACCCATGGTAATCAGTTTATTTGTATTATAACTCATACTGAAAAACTATATGCCCCCGAATCGAAGATTCCGGGGCGTAAAAATCTATCGAAGATTCCAGGGGCGTAAAAATCTATCGAAGATTCCGGGGGCATAAAAATCCATGTCAAGTATCACAGGCTCACCTTCACTGGAGCAATCATGTACAACTACCTATACTAAAGGGTCATTCATGAGAAAGATTCAGCATTTGTTCAAATATGTCATATTTCAAATTCCAAAATAAAAGCTCAAAAATGGCTATAAAGATGTTCACAAGCATAATTTTTAATGCACAGCATTGTATCTGCTACTCCAGTTCTGTATGCTCCATTCACATGTGACCCACTATTACATCTACATGTATCTCCTCCAATTAACAAGTACTAAAAATAAAACCCCGTCCCTAAATATAACTTAAAACACTAGTATGTTATGTTGTTTTTTCCTACTGATTTTGAATTTTTCTATTGCCCTAGTGGTATATAAGTGTAACAAAGGATATCCTACCGAGATCACTGTAAAGATACAATAATTGGTTGAAAGTAAATTTGCACTTTTAGAGCTCAAAATATACATACATCAGCTCAATAAGCCTGGGAAAATTATATTCAATTTATGAATACTTCAATATTGCAGAGACGCCAGTACATTTCCTGTTGATGGTCTTTAAGTATTCTAAATCTTCAAATGTACAGCCCTATGTTGCATACATGCAATCATTCTGATAATTTTTGAAAAGTTCTCATTATATGCCAGCTGTCTATAAATTTTGTGTTCTACTGAAAGTGTTTCTTTGTTGGAAAATGTTAATTGTGATATTTTATCTAACATTTTTTAAACAGCCTATTATATCTGCCCATTACCATGATTGGATTTAAAAATATTGCACTTCATTTTTAAAATTGTTCATTTCAAAGTCGATCAAAGATTACCCTGAAGAGTAAAACATTGTGTTGTGATATAGAGTCGAACCTTGTTTGGACCGAGAAAAACCCTTCGATACATCCGTGGACTCAAGATATCAACTAGAACACTGACAAAGTCAGCAAGAGCCCCGCTGAGGCAAATGTCTTATATACACATAAACAAGTGTGCAAAATTTCAGCCATGTGCGATGTGAAGGTTTCGAGTTTTAGTGTTCACAAAATATGATTTGCAAAATTTGTGAATTTCGGAGTTTTTTTCTTAAAGTTTTGACCCCTAGAAAACCAAATTTCAATATGTACATCTGCATATGGTGATGGACAAGTGTGCAAATTTTCAGCTATGTACAATGTATTGATTTGCAAAATTTGTGAATCTTTTATTTAAAAAAATTTAAGTTTTCTCCCAAAATATTGATTGGCTCCTGCAAAACTAAATCTGCATATGGTGGTGAACGAGTGTGCAAATGTTCAGCTATGTACAATGAATATATTTTGACTTTTAGAGTTCACAAAAATTATTAACGGACAAACGGTAGGACGGACATACAGACAGATGGACAAAGTAAAAAGTATAGGGCGCCATTTCTGCCGATGCTGGGCCCTAGTTAAGGGTAAAAATACTTACGAAAAAATAGGTGGCTGGCCTAGGGACTTCTAAATCAGTTTAATTGACATAGCCATGGTATTCAAGATAACTGAAGTTCAACTATGTTACACAATTCTTGTCAAAAACATGCAAATTCGTAGTTATACATTTTTGTAATAAGAAGTTTAAAAAATCTCAATCGTTCAAAATTGTCCAAAATGTTGGGGAATATAAACAAACAAAATGGACATGAAGCAAAGTAAGTTTAATAATAATATTTTCTAAACTTGTCTATGATATCTTATGATATTTCTAGACCTTTCTTAAAAAAAAAAAAATAATAATTTGTAGCATTTTCAAAATGACAGAATGTTTCAGACCTTATTGCATTCCAGTCACAGGTTACAATTGTAACTCAACACATGTGAGTTAAGAGAGGATCATCCACCACTAGTTGTGTATTTACAAACAACACTTTACAATTGCACTTGACAATCATGGGTGCTTTTGTCCTCCCTTTTAAGATTAAACACTAAGTAGATACACGTACAAATAGATCAACTTCTATGTTCGTGCTCTGTATAAATTTAGAATACAAAATAATTCTTACTTTTGAAAAAAGCATCATAACCCTCTAATCCAAACACATACATAGGTATGTAACTGTTTCATCAATGACTAATTAGCTGATTCATAACCTGGTGCCCGTCAATGTAATGTGAACTAGTAACTGACTGAATGAATGAACCATGGTGAATGAATTCATTTTTTTTCTCTCTTCCCATCCATGGCTTTTTCACAGATATGTTGTCAATTTTGAAACATATTCAAGTTACAGTCTCCCATATCAAATAAGACTCTTTATGTCTGTCACCCCCATCTACTCTAAATGACCAATATGTTTCTCTCCTGATATTCAATAGTGTATAGTAAATAAAGATATTTTACTACTTCCAACAGAGATATAGGCAGACAAATAAATTACAAGTTAGGGAGCATAGAAAGAAAAATCAAGTATAAAAAAAAATACTTCCTGTCAAATTTATATATACATCATACAGCTTAGCTGTTACATAACTTAACATGCATGCTTGAAAAAGAACAACACTTAAAAGTCCACAAAAGATGAACAGGCAGACAGACACACACACAATCTCACTATGGAGGATTAACTACTACTGGTCATTTTAAATGTCTGATAAATGATAATTCAAAATTAAATGGTTTCTGAAAGTTCCATATTATAACCACCAGGAGTCGAGGCAAGATATTCTTCATTTCTAAGAAAGATTTCAACATCCCTTTTCATATTTACTGAGCGAGAATCAACATCTATTATAGTGGATGATGCAAAAGATTCAGATAATTAACAGAACAGAGATATAGTTGTTTTCAATATCTAGAAGGCAACTGACGATTCTGTAAACAATATTTTATTCATACAAACTTTACTATCAAAGTTGACAAAAGTTTTCTATAAACCCTCTTCTATATATGACAGTTGCTAAGGAAGAAGCTAATGACCTGCAATTAAGTGACCACTTCACACTAAATACTGACCGTGGTAGTTATAAGTGACTCACCAGCGTGTTTCCCCACAAATATCTTCTAATCCTTTCTTGTATTTTACTGTATACACCTTACTAAGTATCATAAGAGGAAATCCCTTAAAGATGCGTGGTAAAAATCAAGCAATCAAGGAAGTACGCTAAAACAAAGGCTATACGGCCTTCCTGAGTGAAATCAGTTTTATAAAAATACTTAACCTGACCTACAACAAAGACATTAATTGTAATCCGCTTGTGCAACTGCAGGAGGGATATGCACATGTATTTTACACCTAGAGCTATTTCCCTCTCTCTAAACTCTTCCTCAATTTTTCGAAGGACAATGCAGAGTAACAATATTGCTAAATGGGAATGTGGGTATTCACATAAATTTGATCTACAACCCAGACCCCACAGGACAATGGTCTGGGGGATATTTTTACACTCCAGCAGATCAAAAATCTGAATTGTGACTATGCATCCCTTATCTGATCTAATCATTTCCAGGTTTATAATGCAATTCAATTGCTGAGTGGAGTTTGCAACATTGCATCAAATTGAATACAAATCAGTTTGTATTGCAAAGTGCATTGTCTTCCTCAATAAATTCATCATGATCTACTTTTGGGCTGCTATAACAATGTTTGATGCAGCTTCAGAGTTTTAAGGAACAGGAACAAATTATTAAGGTGGCTCATGGCATCAAAATTTTATCTAATGGCTCGTTATTAATTAAAAGCACCTCAAATGAAATAATACAATTTCATCATCATCAAAAAAGCTCTCAATTATTTTATATGATTTTTTCCCCAGAACCATACAAAAGGTGTTTTGTTTGCAGCAAAGAAGTGATTAATTAGACAAATTTTCACTGTGAATAATAATGCATGATATGAATATCCAAAAAAAACATGCCTGAAAGACTAAGATGTTTTAATCTTTTGAATAAGAAAATATTCATGAGAATTTAAAACATTGTTAATATTTTTGAAAGCTATGCCTAAAAACACTGATGCCCCCAGATTCTGCAAGCCATTGGAAGGGGCCTGTCATAAGGATTATGCATGTGAAATATGAAAGGTCAACAATTTACCCTTCAAAAGATATGGCCAATGTTAAACGTTTTGAAAAGTAGGTCAAAGTCCAAGGTCAAGGAGGTTCAACATTTTAGTATCAGTAGGAAAAGTCTTGTCATGAGGAACACACATGTGAAATATGAAAACCCTATCATTTGCCATTCAAAAGTTATGGTCAATGTTAAAGATTATGAAAAGTAGATCAAAGTTCAAGGTCACGGAAGGCCCTAAATTTTGGTACCAGTTGAAAGGACTTGTCATAGGGAATACACAAGTGAAATATAAAAAACTTGCCAAAGTTAATAATACCTTAATTTGATGCAAATCGTGTATTTAAAAAAGTCTTCCTTTATTATATATTTTCAAATTCTTTATCAATTCCAGGGGAAAAAACCTCATTAATTCTGTAATTGCTACAAATTATGATATTGTAAATAGTAATACTCTAACAAAGTTGCTATTGCTAGAAACACACCTTGGTCATTCAAACTTTTAAGTGTGTGTGGTTAAAATCGTGATCCAGATGGTGAAATAGGTGATTTCATGAGAGTGTAATGTAAGGGCCAGCGCTCCATAAATCTGTTAATTGTCTCAGTAATGACCCTATGTAAGGAGCAACATAAAAGAAACCCACCCCTTGAAGTTATAATTAGGTCAGGTATCACACACTCAGTCTAGGTGCTATTAGCAAATTCACAGAAAGAGTGGAACATTTTACTCCCACAGATAACCCAAATAGTCTTTTCATTCTGACCAAGTCATATTGATGAAGTTATAAACATGAAAAAAAAAAATAACTACAGTAGTAAAACATGATTTACACGCATTAAAAAAGAGGAAGTTTTTACCCCATTATTTGCCAATACACAAACTTGCACTGATATTTAACGCACTAACCACACAAATCAGCTGATTTTGTCTGCCAATCCTTCTCTCATCCCTCTCATTGTGCTGCAGCCAGTGTCGGATGGTTTATTTATATATAATACAGAGAGAGTTCAGGAAGCTGGAAATGTTTAACTTAATCTTTATTAGTTTATAACTACTGTCTGTATAAGAATCATGTATACATTGATTCAGCATTCTTTTTGACATTGGGAGGTAATGAATTGGATTTGTGTTATTTAGGTCAAGACAGTTCAAGGCATTGTAAAAGTTTTTACTATTGGTGCTGGATTTTCTTGAATTTCAATCCATATATCCTTCAAAAGTATCAATTTTAAATAAGCTACAGAAAATCTGCTTCAAACTGTGACCATATTTTTATTGCAAGTTTGGTTTTTATAGAATTTATGACAACACACACTGGACACCCTGTATAAGTTGAAAATTATGGTACCTAGTTCTGAGCAACAAAAAAAATTCTGAAAAATTTACTGACATTGTTAATTGGGAGACAACAGCCTCCAAGTCTGAAATTAGAAATTTTGCAGTAGTTTCAAAATTTGTAAAAAATGTCTCCTTCAGTAAGCAATGGTATCTGCGACTGGGATATTTGTACCACAGTGACAAAGCACACCAATCAATTGTCATGTGTTTTGACATGGTGAAATAATTTATAAACATTACTTGCAATATGAACTGTTGATATTTTATGAAGTGAGATTTTAGAGCAGTTCTTCTTTTCCACAAAACTAATTTCATTTACCCCTGCATGATGTTTTTAGTGCTAAATTCTTTCATATGGAGCGCATTTTACACTATTTGTTTGTATTAGATCTTACTTCCCTGCAATCATTACCATGGACAAAGAAACACAATGCCGTGCCTACCAAAGTTCCTCAGTGTCTGCATAAAAGGGAGTCACCCCAATTTTCAACAGTTAGTCAACCAATCAATAAATATTGCATGAGAGTATTTTTTCAAAAAGATGATAATTTAATAATTATTCTAGTTTTATGAAAATTTCATGACATATTTAACATAGTTACTGTACAAATCAAATTTCGAACAAGCAGACGTACATCAGATCCACCATATAATGTATACCTGTATATTACAATTCTTTCTTCACGTCTGCTCGTTCCAGATTCTTAACATCTTACATAAGTATTATGAGTTTCTTAATCCTGGCAACTACTCATTTCAAACAAATATTTCATCAAATATTCTGAACATACCAAGATTATACATTAAATCATTGACTTACCTTCACCATTATTCAGAAATATGGTATTCTCTTAATTCATCAAAAAAGTTCTGATGAAAACCATCAGAAAACCAAGAACATGACTAAATGAAGTTTCCTCTTAGAAAATATTGAGGTAATTACAAAAAAATTACAGCATATTACCTTGCTTTCACTCGGCATTAATCTGAGAACCCAGGAGAAGCGCAGGAAGAAATCTCTCACGCGCGGCTCACAAATTGCTTAATGTAAACACAGGAAGTGATGGGTGGATTTCAACCTTCAATATTATTTTTGATGAGGATGATAAAAAAAAAAAAAATCTTCGACCTTAAGTCCCAGGTCATAACAATTAAGGAGTTTAATTCTGTTCATTACTGGGTCACTGAGTGCGACTTAACAAACAAAATCCACGACAGACTGGCAAGTGAAAACTCAGAAATCAAGCAAAGATGTACGATTTATAACCTCACCCATCCCATCTCACAAAATAAAATAGGCATATTACCAACAGGATGTACAATATTTTCCTTAAAAAATAAGATCTTTTCAACAAACTTTCCACTTTGTATTGATTATCAAGTCTTAAGAGAAAGAATTCATCATAAATATATACTAATGATCAGGAAATGAACCATAGATTTTCCAAGTCCCTAGATAAATAAAACAATTAATTGTCCAATTCCCCATCAAGATTAAATAGAAAACTCTCAACTGCAGTATATGATTATCATTTTAAATAGAAATCATCGTGCAATAACTTTCATTAATGAAAAAGATCCTTGAAAGTCAAATCTGTCTCTTGATCCCCATAAAGTTATTAGTAGTACTAGTCACATAATTCTGCACTAAAGTTCTGATATTAGACTTAAAAATGAAAATACCTCACACTTCAGAGTTCCTTCTCAAAGTAATAAATAACACTTATAAATATCCTTCAAATCCATTGGTTGTTTGTTTTTTACTGATAAAAACCTGCTTATTGTGAGTATAAGAAATCTTATATTTGTGTTCCTTTTCTTGAGGAAAGCTTCCAGAAAAACAAGGAAATACCTGACTATCACCTTGACCAGGAAACAAGAAATACAAATTGGGTGGACACCACCCATATAACTCATCTCAATGAAAGCAACCAAGAAATTCAATAAAATGCAGTAATGTTTGTCATTTATAAACGATGAAATTTTTGTTGTTTCATCGGGTGATGAAGGTATGCTAGTATTGCAGAAAAATATTTATAAACCGGAGTACAAGGGTTATGAAAATTTGTTCTGCAGTGATTGCTACCTTCATGATACATGTATTTTAGAACTTATATCAAATTCATATATTTTTTAAAAAAATCCTTAAAAATATAAGTAAACAATAAAATGTTTTTTCTTAGTTGTTTTATTGGGTGATGATGGTAGCAATCATTGCAGAAAAAAATGTTCATAACCCATTATTTATACTTTTAATGTACTGCATGGCATGTAGGAGAAAGCATGCACAGGATTGCATAGACATTGAACTGCACCCTTTGTGCATGAAAGAAACAGATGGAGGAAAGATTCCACATCATTGTGACCAATAATGTTGTATAATGACTGATTGACTGTGGCACCTGTTGGAAAGTGAACACACCCTTAAATATGAAAAAAATTATTTAAAAAATCCTTTTTGGTCCACTGTAATTTGAATGAAAATGAGATCCATGGGTCAAAACAATGTGAACATCATTAAATGATAATGAAGCATTGTACAAAGTTTCAAGTCTAACCGATAAGATATACTGGAGGAGAAGTGTTTACAAGATTTTCGGACAGACGGATGTTAAAAATTGCAATGTATGTCTACCCAAGAGCAAATTCAATTTAGAAATTCTTGCTTACACCATAAATTAAAACATGCAGTGAAAAATTCATTTATTTGAATCCTTTATCAGAGAGACATGGCCATTTTGCAGCTTATATGCACATGTGAAATATTTAAAACTGCCTAGAATCACTTTAAAATTAATAAATTTTCTTACAAACATTTACAGAAATACCATAGTTTCCTGAAATATGATAAGAGGAAAAAATAGTTTTAATAGCACAAATTCATGTACCAACAACAAATAACCCACCCAGCTGTTTATTTTGTGTGTGATTCATATAACACCAGGCAAAGGAAACAAAATTACCAGTGATGACCGTAATGTTAATCCAACTTCTTCATCAGAAGAGGACTGCCTAGCTGTACTACCCCTCATATCAATATGACAGTCATTCAAGTATTTCCCCACTTCCCAACACACAAGTTAAAATGGATTCTCTGACACACTAGATCAAGACAATCAAAATATAGGCTTCACGGCAGGTGTGACCGGCCAACAGGGGATGCTTACTCCTCCTAGGCACCTGATCCACCTCTGATGTGTCCAGGGATCCGTGTTTGCCCAACTCTTGTTTTGTATTCTTTTTAGGACTTATGTGATTGATCATTGTTGGTTATCTTCGCATTGTCATTTATTTTCTGTTCAGTTAAACTTTATATATTCTTGGTCCACAATAAATTCATCAATTCTACGTAATGACTTTAGATAAAACATATATCGGAATATTATGAAATGAAAGAAAAAGTGAGCAAGCTCACATATCCCCGCAACGCCTCCCACATATTGTTTGAAATGTAGTTTTGGGCAATCAGGTAGGAAATCATAATTGAATATCGGTTATAAATGGATACACATAATTGATTAACTTTAATTATAAATAGGATTTTTTTTCTAAATAAAGTAAGAGATCTTTTCATTAAACATAACAATAATTTTATCCTTCTTACCATTCAGTGTTTAATTGGTGAAGAGGTCAAGGGGCATAAATCCTCGAAAAAAAATGAATCAGAATTTCCTGTGTATATGCGCATCTACACAGTATGTTCTTCATCAATAACAAAGTTTCAGCAGATAATACTGTTCAGGGTCGTTTCAGAGGAGTTGCGCTGGACAAACTGTTTCAATAGTATATTTAATTGTAGCCAAATTTCTAAGTTCAAAAGGGGCATAATTCCCCGAAAAAAATTGAATCGGAAATTTCCTGTGTATATGCGCATCTACACAGTATGTTCTTCATCACTACATAAGTTTCACGATAATCTGTTAAGGCGGTTTTCAGAGGAAGTCGCGCTGACAACTGTTTCAATAGTATAGTTTAAATGTGGCCAATTTCTAAGTTCAAAAAGGGGCATAATTTCCCGAAAAAAAATTGAATCAGAAATTCATGTGTATATGCGCGATCTACACAGTATGTTCTTCATCACTACAAAGTGTCACGATAATCTGTTCAGCGGTTTCAGAGGAGTTGCGCTGACAAACTGTTTCATAGTAATATTTAAAATGTGGCCAAATTTCTAAGTTCAAAAGGGGCAATAATTCCCGAAAAAAAATTGAATCAGAATTTCCTGCAAATATGCACATCTACATGGTATGTTCTTCATAACTACAAAGTTTCACGAATTCTGTTGAGCGGTTTCAGAGGAGTTGCGCTGACAAACTGTTTAATAGTATATTTTAATGTGGTCAAATTTCTAAGTTCAAAGGGGCATAATCCCCGAAAAGAAAATTGAATCGGAATTTCCTGTGAATATGCGCATCTACACAGGTATGTTCTTCATCACTACAAAGTTTTCACGATAATCTGTTCAGCGGTTCAGAGGAGTTGCGCTGACAAACTGTTTCAATAGTAATTTAAATGCGGCCAATTTCTAAGTTCAAAAGGGGCATAATTCCCGAAAAAAAAATTGAATCAGAATTTCCTGCATATTATGCACATCTACATGTATGTTCTTCATAACTACACAAGTTTCACGAAATTCCTGTTGAGCGGTTTCAGAGAAGTTTGCGCTGACAAGAAAAAACAGGACTGACGGACTGAACTGACTGACGGACTGACACGACGGGTCAAAAACTTATACCCTCGCAAATGCAACTCGTTGCGTGGGGTATAATTATCTATCAAATGATACATATACTTTATGACAGACATAGGTCAAGAAAATCTTGACAAAACTGCATGATTACAATAATTTACACTGGTCAATTTTACTTCAAAAATTTAGGCAAAAAGTTTAAAACCTGGATTGTTCAAATTCTAGTAATAGGTTGTTGGTTGTATACTGTTTTACGTCCCTCTCGAGAATATTTCACCCAAATGGAGACGTCACCATTGCCAATGAAAGGCTGCAAATTTAGGCCTATGTTCGGGCCACACTTAAAAATCTTTCAGTTTGCACTAACCCGACCCTGATTTTCATCAATGGGTAGGTACATGTAGGTAGGCTTTTTATTTTTTTTTTAATTGGTTGACCTGGCACTCACATAAAATCAGAGCCAGTTGGAGTTTGCTTATATTCCTTCATAATGTTGAAGATCTACATGTACTAAGATTTGCTTTTATATTTGTAAAAAAAAAATTATTGATTTTAACCCCCCAAAAAACTTTTGAGTCGGCTCCTTTTTTCAGGTCGGTCGCTTTAGTGCAAATAAATATATTTTTATTTGTAGCCTCAGCGCTCATGGCCTTTGAGCAGGGAGGGATCTTTATCGTGCCACACCTGCTGTAACACGGGGCCTCGGTTCTTGCGGTCTCATCCAAATGACCGCCCCATTTACTCATCTCTTACGACAAGCAAGGGGTGCTGAGGACCTATTCTAACCCAGATTCTCATGGGAGTAGATTCCCTAGTATTGTGTTCATCAAGTTTATAGACCACATAACCCCATGGGGATCCGGGTTAGAATAAGTCCTCAATACTGCTTGCTTGTTGTAAGTGGCAACTAAATGAGGTGGTCCATTGTATGAGACTGCAAAAACCGAGGCCCCGTGTCACAGCAGGTGTGGCACAATAAAGATCCCTCCCTGCTCAAAGGCCATAAATGCTGAGCATATAGGCCTATAAATTTTGCAGCCCTTCACCGGAAATGGTGACATCCCCTTATGAGTGAAATATTCTCAAGAGGGACGTTAAACAATATACATGAAAACAATCAATGAAAATAAATAAGGGCAATAACTCTCACCAGAAATATTTCAATATCCAAAAAATAAGCATTCTGGTGGGTTTTCTTATGTACAGCTGGTATAACTCACCACTAGGAGGTAATTTACAGGTGGTTCCTGGGTAACAGCCCTGGGGTTTATGTACAGCTGGTAACAGCCCCTGGGGTTTATGTACAGCTGGTATAACTTACCACTGGGGGTAATTTACAGGTGGTTCCTGGGTAACAGCCCCTGGGGTTATGTACAGCTGGTAACAGCCCCTGGGGTTTATGTACAGCTGGTATAACTTACCACTAGGAGTAATTTACAGGTGGTTCCTGGGTAACAGCGCCCTGGGACACACTCCATTGTTAGGATCACACATCTCATTGTCGGCACAGTTACAGGGGTGCTGACACTGGTCCCCCCAGAATCCTGCCTGGCACACTGCGGAACAAAGGCATAAAGGATAGGTAGTCATACACAGTCATCTGGAAAGTACAGGTATTCCTACAAGTCGCAATTAATGTCCAAAATACGACCCCCCCCCCCTCAAAAAAAAAGAACCCACAAATTTTACACAAAGATAACGTCAAATGTGCAAGATCTGAATAAATTCAATAATAACATGCTTATAGAGTTCAGAAAATGGAAAGTAAAACTTATTATCATAATGCTATCAAAGATTGGAATTTATTGCCAAATTTTTCAAAGGAATTGAAAACAAAACAAGGTTCAAATAAGCTAGAGGTATAAATCATTTTAATGAAGCAATTGAAGAAAGTGTCGGAGAATAATTTTTTTTTACCTATTGTTTAATCATGACTTGCACTTTACATTTCGTGTTCCTAAAATAAATGTATTCCCAACTATTGTCTATTTCACTATTTCAACATCTTAGCGTACATATGACACAGAATAGGGACTCCATTGCAAATACAATTGAAGTTGAACTTTGGTATTTCGAACATTGATATCTTGAAGATCTTGAAGTGATAATCGGAAGTCTAAGCCACCTATTTTCTAAGTATTTTCACCTCTGATATCTCAAATCCACGAATATCTCAAAAGTTTTTTCACTATCCCACCGAGTTTGAGATAACGAGGTTCAACTGTACGTCATTACACTTTCAGGGGTTATCCTTGGAATTAGGCAATTATATATATGATAGTAAATCGTAAAACTAGGTCTATGAAATTAGTGCATCTTAAAGATAACACATATACCCAAAATATACCTTGGATGCCAAATTGCAAAGTATAGTAGTCTTTTTTGCTGAACATCTGAAACTCCCATAAAATCCAATGGTGGCTACAGAATCACACTGTGACCCCTTCCCCATACTGGACAAATCGAGTTTACTCATTATAACAACATCCAATGGTGGCTTCAGAATAACAAACCCACACACCCATACTGGACAATTTGTATAATCATTATACAACAGCACCCAGTTGTGACTTCAGATTTACATAGCCACACACCCATACTGGACAATTTGTAAAAATATTTTAACAACATCAATGGTGGCTTCAGGATTACCCAGTCACACCCCAATACAGGACAAATTGTATTTAATTAATTATCATAACAACAATATCTCGTTCCAGCCACACATTCAAACAGTACCATGGAAACAGCTTACTACAGTGACTGTCACATTTGATAATAGCTGCAGAACTGTAGCTCTCTGAAAAAATATTGCGACAGATTAGAGAGCTACAGATCCACCCCTTATAAAAACCTTCGATTTACGCCGCTCAGAAAGTTGCGCAAGATTTAGACACCAGTGTAGTGGAAAAACATGTTAGGAATATTTGTTCATTGCTATTACAATTTTGAGGCTGATTTATAACACTTTAAAGCTTGTGTGCAGAAAACATTGCACTGTAAATCAAAACTTTTATAATGGATGGACCTGTAGGTCTCTGGGCTACCGGCCTCTAATCTCCACCCCACCCCAACCCCCACCCATCCCCTGATAAAGCACTATATAAATGAGTATGCCACACTTATAAACTGCATGATGAAATTTTTTTCTTTGGAAATCAAATTTAACATACAGAAAAGTTACATGTAATTCTAATATCCATGAAAACAATGTACAGTCAAACCTTGTTATCTCAAACTCAACGGGACTGAGAAAAAACTTTGAGATATCCGTGGATTTGAGATATCAAGGGTAAAATACATAAAGAATTAGTGGTTGGGACTTCTCAACCACTTCAACATAGCCATGGTATTCGAGATATCAGCGTTCGAGATACCGAAGTTCGACTGTATCTAATTCTTACCATATATTTCAACTTCACCAATGGACAGAAAGAATGGAGGAAATTTTTTGCGGACAAACACATTTTTGGCCGTCCCTCGACAGGAAGTGTCGATTCTTCCACTATCACTGATTGGCTGCTTCTGATAATGGCAAACATTGCTTCCTATGTTGTTAGTATCTGACAGGACAATTTCAAATCCCTGCATATGACTTAGGCCTTCTTTTGTAACTATCAAAAATTAAGGAAAAAAAAATTCAAATAATAAGCATAAAAATGAAAGAGCCAGTTTTTCACAGAGCATGCCGTAATATGAATGATCAATACAGTACAACATGGTTTACAATACACATGCTTACAATGAATTCACACCTTTCAGCAAAGTCATTTTTATTCCCTGTAGTTTTATTTGAAAAAAAAAACAAGATTTGTTTGTGAAGCACAAATGCCCCTGTCTTGAACATGTTAGTTGAAGGGACATGTCATAAGGATTATGCATGTAAAATATGAAAGGTCTAGCCCTTACCATTCAAAAGTTATGGCCAATGTTAAAGTTTTTAAAATGTAGGTCAAAATTCAAGGTCAAGGTCAAACATTTTAGTACCAGATAAAAGGGCTTGTCATGGGGAATACACATGTGAGAAATGAAAGCTCTATCTCTTGCCTTTCAAAAATATGGCCAATGTTAAAGTTTTTG
>CAJDSM010029185.1:0-13597 GCA_903981925.1 Ostrea lurida
AAAAACACAATATTTCGCAAAACGATAAGAATAATAAGTAACTGAATGACAATTTCATGTATACTAACAAACTAAAAATATCTCTAAGGATACTCCTACATTTTTTCGTAAATTTTGTATATTTTCCGATGGGTATAGGGAGCCCCTCGCTAGCTAATTTGTTTACCCGCGATCTTGTACACAGGTTGTACCCGGTAAGTTTTGTGGTCTGTGATGTCACAATCGGCGTAGGAAAAACACAGTGTATAATTAGAATTCACGGGTAAAGGATAAACATGTAATACAAATAAAATACGCGATAATTTCGGATAATAAATTCATAAATGTTTTATTTAATTGAAGGTAAGCTTCGGTAAGTGGGTTACGAGAACACCAGACGATGTTAAAAAAAGTGGAGAAATGTGTCGAGTGAAACAAAGAAGAGGCTGTCGCACATAAGAAATCTGCATGTTTATATTGCTAAATACATGGAAACGGGCATAATTTTTTTTTTCAACTTAAAAAGCATATTCGAGTATCATGTTAATAGTAGCACATGAAAAAACTAACATACAGTCCATAATTATTATTAGATTTTCTGTATGATGTGTTCATATGATGTCTCAAACCTACTTAAGTCACCTATGTTGACCGCCTAAGTTCTGCTCAGATTTGTAATTCTAAGTGTCCAGTTATGTTACGGACTTAAGTCTAAGAACGTAATTATGTCTACTTAAGATGATCTAGTCTAAGTACCTTTTATGTTACGACCCCCTGGTTCTTCAGAAGGCGACTAAAACTATTTAGTGAAATGATATATTGTAAGTTTGAAATTGGTTAACATATGGAAATTTTCATATACATGTAGTTTAAAATATATATTTCCCAAGTTCTATTTTCTCTGACTTTGTACCGTTTAAATAACGTAAGTCATGGACGGGGTACTCGTTTCCTGATCCTGATACGCTTGGCCAGTGATATTCAGTCCAGTACAAAAAGGCGTTGGTTTGTGTAGTAAACAACTATTTCAACCTTACATATATAAGGGAATGGATTGAATATTGAATACACCAGCCCTGATGTTATATCAAGGACATTGTGCCGTAGCATCAATAATATTGTTTTGGATTACGATCTGAATACCGGTAGTTTCCATTTATTGTGTTTGCGAACTCTAGCAATTTGCTAAAATTATACCTGAAATGCACGTGAAGGTGACTGAATGCTCTATTTTGTTTTAGTTTGTTAAATCCCAGTCAATCGGAAAGCTTAAAATATTAAAAAAACGAATAAACAAAGATATGTGTATATGAAACAATAATGAAATCCTGCAAGGTGAAATTGGTTATTAGGAGACTTGTTATCTCCATTGAATTAACTCTTTATCTAGGTGCTAGTGCGAAGTATTATTGCGAAGAAAGCTGGCGGACGAATCCATCAAATGGGTTCTGCTACAAATTGTTTCCAGACCTCCAAACCTGGAAGCAGGCGAGAAGCAACTGCACACAACATGGCGGCTTTCTGGCGTCAGTAACAGACAAAAACGAACAGCAATTCATTTTAAAAGGTATTTCTCTTTGTTGATGAAGAACAAGTTATCAATAGACTTGTTAATATAGGTCCTTATTGATTTATTCTGTTTTGTTAGATGTTTTACAGAATAATGAAACATCGTCTGTTTGGATTGGTGGTCATTCCTTGTATAATGACGGTTGGGTATGGGATAATTATCAGAGAACGTTTAATTTCACACAGTGGACAGCAGGTAAATACCAAAAAAGTGTTGTTATCTACAGCATATATAATGTTATTAAATTATTCCAAACGAATATCCATGTTCTTACCATTTCCTATAGGTGAACCAGTTTCTACATCTCGTTGTATCGCAGTGCTTGGAACGTCCGGATTCAAATGGTCTGACCGGTCGTGTGCAGATAGCAACGCCTTTATTTGCGAAAAACCAGGTATATGCTTTATAAAGATTCTATAAACAGAGTTCCCGCCCAATGTTTGCAGTGGAACTGTAACTCACTGATCAAATTATTTAATCAGGTGACTAGTTGTAATTACATGTGTATTAGGATAGCGGAGATCCTGCAACCACTGTGACATAATGACTACAGAATTTACTAAATGCCCACCTTAAATGTCTATATAACATCAACTCATTTGTCAGAAGTCTGTCTCAATCCAACAATTGATTATACGGAGAACATGCTTTTGCGTTTTAATCCGTTTAAAGACAAAACCATATGCAGCTGATGATGGAATATTGATAGATGAATATGGTTAGTTGACGATAAAGTGTCTGAAGTAATTCCTTTTTCATAAAGTTTTGTTGATAGTTTGCTGATAACATTCTTCCAAATATGGTGCATGCTGTGTTACCCTTTATTTTATGTTCACTGGTCATATCAAATCAATAGTGTAAATGAAAGTGAGCATTGTTAATAGACGAAATATCGTCAATATATCGGAATGTCGAGTTGCACGCCATAATATAAATCAGATACGGTACCAGATGCACCAGATGCGCATTTCGACAAATTATGTCTCAAACCGAAATGTTGGAAATCCGAAACATGAAATTTAAACTATGATAAAAGTGAACAATGTAATGCCAAAGACTGGACCCAAATACTTCGAAGGCTGAGGGAGATAATCCTTAGTTTTGATATAAATTTCCAATTTTACCACTGCAATCAATAAATATCCGTATTTTAAGCTAGTGACATAGTACATAGCAAATGGGCTTTCTTTCTTGCCGTGTAGAACGTCTGTTGATAAAGGAACACAATTTTCCAATGAGCAATATTCTTTGCCAGATTTGTACCCGAAAATTTGAAACAAGATGAAAATTTTAGTATATGTAAGTACGAAATGAAATATGATTACACCCAAATATTATGGTATGTTGTAATAACCTTAAACGATACGTATGGTGCAATGCATGCATGCAACTATTCTGCATATTTATATATTCTTGAATGAAGAATATTGGGTTGGCCTTAAAATTTGTGGACAGCCCGTATTTGACGGCTGTAATTGTTATTAAGAAAAACAAAAAGATTAAGGCTTAATATACAATTTATCCTTTACGCATTATACCCCTGCTCCAAAGGAGAGAGGGGTGTTCTGTTTACTCCTGCCCGTCATTCCACCGTCTGTTTGTCCGTCATCCCCTCGCAACACAAGATTTATAAATACACGGTAGCAGTCATGCAATAGTAATCTTGACTTTTGGCCCTTGAAAATCTACATAGTTCATCCTCTCTCCATCGGCAACATTTGTGGAAAAATTGATGATCCTCTGATTAGTGCTGCATCTTTTATCTTGTTCAAATGATTTTGGTGCGGTCAATAGTGACCTTGATCTTTAGCCTTGAAAATCAATAGATTTCATCCACTCTCCATGGACAAAGTTTTTGGAAGGTTTGATGATTCTTTGATGGATGTTGTGTCTTCTTCTTGTTTTAAGCAATATTCAAAAGTGACCTTGATCATTGACCTTGAAAATCAATAGAGCTTATCATCTCTCCAAAAACAGCATTTGTTGAAGGTTTGACTATCCTCTGATGAATGTTCTTGCTTCTATATTGTTCACAAGGTTCAGGATACACACACAGCGGCACGGCAGCAACGCTATATCTCCTCCGCAACTAGTTGCAAGGGGAAAAAAAAGCTCGGGAAAATGCCCCCTTGTAAGTTAGAGGAAATTCCAGTGGTTGTGAGAATGAAAGTTATAGAAGTTTCCAAAACAGAGAAAAATAAGGCAGAAATTTAAAGGTTGTTAAGAACACCCAGCTCTACCACTGTCAGTATTATTAAACAAAATTGAAGCTCATGGAAGTGTAGAAAATATGCGTCGATCTAGACAGAAGCCGAATTTCACTGTGTTTTCGGGGATCGTGAAAAATAAGGACATTGGATGATAACACTAATAAAATTATGAAGCAAATTACTCTACTTTTTTTCAAAAACTCTCAAGAGAAAATTATTTCAAAAGGGTTACAATAATCCTATCAATGCTTTGCGCAACTTACGTCCCTTGGCGCAATCATTCGGGCAAAATATAACATAATTATGGGTTCTAAAATGTACCATGATTTTTTTTATTTTTTTTTTTTTTTTTGTACCATGATTTACTACCAGTAGTATCAATCAAGTATAGAGTGTCAGTGCTGGGAAAAAGTATATGTCTATTGCTAATCCTCTAGAGAATTTTATTACAAAATTGTTGATTTAACTTAACCTTTGCTACAAGAAGGATGGTTAATTGATGAAAATATGTTTTATTTTGCAGCGCAGATCGTTTACTGTGGACGCGAACAACATGTATATCTAGAAAGCAAACAAACTCACCAGCACACGCTTCCCTACCATTTTATGATCCTCGTAAGCCTTCCAGTCTCCTACGAAAAGTAAGATAACACATCGGTTAATGATCACATCACCTTTTCATTGTGATATTCATCGTTGCTGATTCGGTACTATTTGTTAGGTGTTTTGATTTCCTTTTTTATTTTCAGAAATTTAAACTGTACTTGGACAATAATTCCACCAACGGGATATCAAATCGTTATGGAATTCGATTTGCTCTGCTATAATGATCGTATAAGTGCACTTAGTGGTAGGTTTTCAAATGCGAAGCCTTAAATTAGAATTAAAATTATTAAATTCATGGAAATGACTTTGCATCACTTTTATGAAAGATGCATGCACGTTTTGATTTCATTAACAATTTCTTTTCGATTTTAAGGATCTGAATCGCTGGACATTACATGTCAAAGGCCTTCTGGAACAGTAGAAGTTGAATCACCCTTAACTTTATCATTCACATCGGATTCCATCACAGGAGAATTGGGCGAACAGGGATTCCAATTCAGACTATTTGCAACACATGTAAAAGGTAGATAAAAACGCATTTTGCTGTGCTGAAGAAACCTTTGAGTCATATATATTAATATATGGACGTAGTTATCTTTGCGATATATGCTGATTTTAACAATAACGAAAACTCCCCTAGACTTCGCGTTTTCTATCCTGTACCTGAAATTTGTTTCAAAATCAATGTACACGTGCTATCTATTTGCATTTTTCACAGAAAGTTCCTGCGATCCGGCTGGTACCGTCTTGGTGGCCTCATCACAAAAACAAAGTTTAGTCTCTCCAGGATTCCCGTTTCAACGGTAATATCTTGTATGGGTTTGATACGCATTCATATAAAATGTCAGTGGTAAGAATATGTAGATATGAACGATTCTAAAGCTAAAATGATTACAAAATTGAAAAGCCCGCTCTATCATATGTAAGTAATATCAGTGAATATTCAGTGACAAACAGAAATATACAGCAGTCCGTTACAGTCAAAACATCTGACGTCATGCATGACTTGAATAGGCAGATGCCTCTCACGCACGCGTTGGAACATTTTTCAACGTGGACCCCCTTGAAAATAAAAGATTGAAATTCCTATTTATAAGTTGACGTCCAATCCTCTGAGTTTGTACACTTATTAAATCAATGCTTTATAATGCTAGACATTAGGTAATATATACTTAAAACGAAAATATGTGAGGTCAATAAGATATCAAAACCAAGGAGAACGTTAAAGTAGTACTGTACAACATCATAATGCCTTGCTACTTTTTCAAACATGGATGAAAGTATCAAAAGCAGGATTATTTGTCAATTCATTTCAAATTTAAATGCATAGCTGGGAACTCAATAGGTTAGTACGTTGACTACAGAACTGTAAATCGAAGCTTCGATTCCAGCAGGAGTTTTAAATACAAAAAGGCGAAGTTAACATTGTGTCAAACGTAATCATAATCCAAAAAACATATGCAAAATCGAGTGTAGGGCAACACGGTCCTCCGACAAAAGCGAAGGCAATATCAGGTGCCATGGAGGAGTAAGCATCCTCTGCTGACCGGTCACCCACTTTCTACTAGAAACACATCGTTTAACGTATTGGAGTAAATTTGAAAGTTTTCCATTTCAAAATATTGTTTAACATATCCTCTGCTTTTCATCCATATTAAATTTCTCTGGCGTAGCATTCCACCTTACTTTTAGCTCTAATTCAACTTCAATCCATGTAGCTGATCACAATTCAATGAGCGAGTAATAGGCCGACGAAAACTGCAGTTTCTGATTTTAATCAACCTTTCAGTTTTCACATCAGGCACAAAGTATTTAAGAAAATATAAACTTTCTAAAATTCAAGTGAACCATGTTATGACCCGTATACTTATTAAATGAAGGATGGTTATACGATTACATATGTAATTGTAAGAAAGCTGTACTAGGATATATGAGTATCTGAAACTCAATTTACGAAGAAAGTAAGAAGGAAACTGTTTTCATTTACTATACACACAGCATACTTTATTGCAGTCGTCACTGCATTGAACTATATGCGTATGTTATACATAGGATACAAATAGGCGAAGGTAATATGTGGGTGTAAAGACGTAGATCAATAATGAGAGAAAAGAAAACATATAAATTGAGTGAGGGCAACACGGACCTCCGACAAAGAAAAGGTAGGACATGGTGCATGGAGGAGTCAGGCATCTCTGTGAGCGGTCAACGCCGTGAGCCCCGTAGTCGAATTAAATAATGTACCCGTAGTCAACTCTAGTAGGAATAATGAATCTAACAAGGGTTGAAACAAATCATCAACATATGATTAGTGATACTTGTGTAATACGCAAACAGGTATTAATTACATGTAGGGACCGTAGAATTTGCGAAATGAAATTTTAAACGAGATTTGGTTATAACCTATTTCACGTTTTGATTCTTTTTTGTTAGTAGTTGGCCTTCGCTTTAAAAATTCCGCATACGCATACATGCTCTTGTCTGTTATCCATAGTATAAAACGGCAGAATATAAGACAGTGATCATCTGCGTGACATCCTCAAATAGAACACCCGATACACAGTGGACTCTGGAATTAGCAAAGAGAGGGGTTCAATTGTTTGAAGGAGTATGCATCCCCTGTCGACAGGTCACATTCGCCGTAAGCACATTGTCTTGATCAGGTAAATGGAAAAAACATATAATCAAAATCAGTGGATAAGGATCAACCTAACAATTGGTATGAAACACGTCAGACAGCATTTGAGTCAATGACAGGCTATTTTAGCAAAAAATAGCTCGCTATAACGCCCATAGAAGGCTGATTCTTAATACGACTGTTGTAACCCTTGCAGCATCAACTTGTTTTTCAGTAGCCTGTCTCAATCGGAGAAACTGATCATACGCAGAACAAGCTCTTGTGTATAGAATAAGTTGATAGACATCAACACAGTATACAGGTGATGATTGCATGTTGCTACGCCAATATGTGAAGTTGAACAATATAAATAGGCGAAGTAAACAATGTGTTGGAGATTGTTTATTCCATTGAATTAACTGCTTTATCTAGTGGCTAGTGGAAGTATTAGTTGCGAGAAGCTGGCGGAACGAGATCCTCAAATGGGTTCTGTACAATTGTTTCAGACCACCAAACTGGAAGCAGGCGAGAAGCAAATGCAACACAACATGGCCGGCTTTTTGGGTCAAAGTAACAGACAAAACGACCAACTTCATTAAAAGGTTTTCTCTTTGTTTGATGAAGAACAGTTATCACTCGACTTGTTAATATAGGTCTTATTGATTTATGCTGTTTTGTTTAGTATTTTAACAGAAATAATGAAACATCGTCTGTTTGGATTTGGTGGTTCCATTCCTTGTATAACTGACGGTTGGTATGGGATAATTTAATCAGAGAACGTTTAAATTTCACAACAGTGGACAGCAATAAAATACCAAAAAAGTGTTGTTTCTACAAGCATATATGATAGTTATTAAATTATTCCAAAACGAATATCATGTTCTTCCATTTCCTATAGGTGAACGAGTTTTCCTACATCTCGTTTGGTATGCAGTGCTGGACCGTCGGCTCAAATGGTCTGACCGTCGTGTGCAGATAGAAACGCCTTTATTTCGCAAAACCAAGGTATATGCTTTATAAGATTCTATCAACCAGAGTTCCCGCCAATGTTTGCATGAACTGTAACTGCATGAGCAAATTATTAATCAGGTACTCGTTTTGATAAGTTACATGTGTAATTAGGAAGGGAGATCTGCAACACTGTGATATAATGACTACAAATTTATAAATAGCCACCTTAAAGTTATATAATACTCATTTGTCAGAAGTCTGTCTTAAATCCAACTTGATTAGTACGGAGAAATCATGCTTTCGCGTTTATCCGTTTCAAGAACAAAACCATATGCGCTGATGAGGAATATTGATGATAGAATATGGTTTATTACGATAAAGTTCTGAAGTAATTCCTTTTTCATAAGTTTGTTGATAGTTTGCTGATAACATTCTTCCAAATATGTGCATGCTGTGTTACCCTTTATTTTATGTTCACTGGTCATTCAAAATCAATAGTGTAAATGAAAGCGTGCGCATGTTAATAGAAGAAATCGTCATATATGGAATGTCGTTGCACGGCCATAATATAAATCAGATACTCAAGATTGCCACCAGATGCGCATTTCGACAAATTATGTCTCAAACCGAAATGTTGGAATCCGAACATGAATTTTAGAACGTATGATAAAAGTGAACAAGGTAATGTGCAAAGACTGGACCCAAATACTTCGAAGCTGAGGGAGATATCCTTAAGTTTTGATATAAATTTCCAATTTTACCAATGCAATAATAAATATCGTATTTTAAGTAGTGAACATAGTACATTGCAGATGGCTTTCTTTCTGCCGTGTAGAAAGTTGTTGATAAAGAACACAATTTTCCAATGAGCAATATTCTTTGCCGATTGGTACCGAACTATTTGAACAACACAAGATGAAAATTTTAAGTATTAAGTGAAATGAAATATATTACCCAAATATATGGTATGTTGTATAACCTTAAACGATACGTATGGTGAATGCATGCAATCAACTAATTCTGCAATATTTATATATTCTGAATGAAAGAAATTGGTTGGCCTTAAAATTTGTGGACAGCCCGTATTTGACGGCTGTAATTGTTTATAAGAAAACAAAAAGATTAAGAGCTTAATATACAATTTATCCTTTACGCTTATACCCTGCTACAAAGGAGAGAGGGGTGTTTCTGTTTACTCCCTGGCCCGTCAATTCCACGTCTGTTTGTCGTCTCCTTCGAACACAAGATTTATAAATAACGTAGAGTCATGATAGTAATTTGGACTTTTGGCCTGAAAATCTACATAGTTATCCTCCTCCCTATCGGAACATTTGTGAAAAATTTGAATGATCCTGTTAGTGCTGCATCTTTTATCTGTTCAAAATGAAATTTGGTGGCGGTCAATATGACCTTGATCTTTAGCCTTGAAATCAATAGATTTCCTCCACTTGTCCATGGGACAAAGTTTTTTGGAGGTTGATGATTCTTTGATGGGATGGTTGTGTCTCTTTTTGTTTTAAGCATATTCAAGTGACCTTGATAAATTGACCTTGAAAATCAATAGAGCTTATCATTACTCCAAAAACAGCATTGTTGAAGTTGACTATCTTGATGAATGTTTTGCTTCTATATTTGTTCACAAGGTTCAGGATACACACACAGCGGCACGGCAGCAACGCTAATATCTCTCCGCACCTAGTTGCAAGGAAAAAAGCTCGGAAAATGCCTTGTAGTTAAGGAAATTCCAGTGGTTGTGAAATGAAGAGTTATAGAAGTTTCCAAAACGAAAAAATAAGCAGAAATTTAAAGGTTGTTTAAGAACACGCCAGCTCTCCCACTGTAGTATTTCACAAAATTGAAGCTATGGAAGTGTAGAAAATTGCTCGATCTAGACAGAAGCGCATTCACTGTGTTTTCGGGGGATCGTGAAAATAAAGGAATTGGATGATAACACTAATTAAAAATTATGAAGCAATTACTCTACTTTTTTTCAAAAACTTCAAAGAGAAAATATTTCAAAAAGGGTTAAATAATCCTATATGTTTGCGCATTACGTCCCTTGGCGCAATCATTCCGGGCAAAAGTAATAAATTAATTATGGGTTCTAAGAATGTACCATATTTTTTTTATTTTTTTTTTTTTTTTTGTACCATGATTTACTACCAGTGTATCATCAAGGTATAGAGTGTAGTGCTGGGAAAAATATATGTCTATTGCTAATCTCTAGAGAATTTTATTACAAAATTGTTGATTTAACTTAAACCTTGTACAAAGAAGGATGTAATTGATGAAAATATGTTTCTTATTTTGCAGCGCAAGATCGTTTACTGTGACGGAAAAACAACATGTATATCTAGAAGCAAACAAACTACAGATAGCTTCCCTCCATTTTATGATCCTCGTAAGCCATTCCAGTCTCCTTTACTAGAAAAAGTAAGATAATCACAGGTTAAATGTCAATACGTTTTCATTCTACGGTGATATTATCGTTGCTGATTGGTACTATTTGTTTAGGTGTTATTGATTTCCTTTTTTATTTTCAGAAATTTAACTGTACTTGGACAATAAATTCCACCAACGGATATAAATCGTTATGGAATTGATTTGCTCTGCTATAACTGATCGTATAAAGTGCGACTTAGGGTAGGTTTTCCAAATGCGCAGCCTGGTAAATTAGAATTAACATTTATTCAATTCATGGAAATGACTTTGCATCATTTTATGAAAGATGCATGCACGTTTTGGATTTCATTAACCAATTTTGCTTTTCGATTTTTAAGGATCTGAATCGCTTGGAATTACATGTCAAAGGCTTTGGAACAGTAGAAAGTTGATCACTCTTAACTTTTCATTCCACATCGGATTCGCTCACAGGAGAATTGGGCGAACAGGGATTCCAATTCAGACTATTGTGCAACACATGTAAAAGTAGATAAAAAATTTTGCTGTGCTGAAGAAACTTTGAGTCATTATATATTAATAATATGGAGTAGTTATTTTGCGATATATGCTGATTTTAAACAATAAGAAACTCCCCTAGACTGGTTTTCTAATCCTGTACCTGGAAATTTGTTTCAATCAATGTACATCGTGCCTATCTATTTGCATTTTTTCACGAAAGTTCCTGCGATCCGGTGGTACCGTCTTGGTGGCTCATCAAAAAACAAAGTTTAGTTCTCAGGATTCCGTTCAAAAGGTAATATCTGTATGGGTTTGATACGCATTCATTAAAATGTAGTGGAAGAATATGTAGATATGAACGATTCTAAAGCTAAGATGAAGTTAAAATTTGAAAAGCGTTGTATCATATGTAATAGTTATATAGTGAATATTAGTGACAAACAGAAATATAAGCGCATCCGTACAGTCAAAACATTGACGTCATGCATGACGTTGGAATAGGCTAATGCCTCTACGCAGCGGTTGGAACATTTTTTCAAACGTGGACCCCTGAAAATAAAAGATTAAATTTATTATAAGTTGACGTCCAATCCTTGAGTTTGTACTTATTAACATGCTTTATAATGCTGACATTAGGTAGATATAATACTTAAAACGAAAATATGTGAGGTCATAGATATCAAAACCAAGGAGAAAAGTTAAAGTAGTATGTACAACATCATAAATGTCTTGCTACTTTTTCAAACATGGAATGAAAGTATCAAAAGCAGGAATTATTTGTCATTAATTTCAAATTTACATGCATAGCTGGGAACTCAATAGGTTAGTAGTTGATACAGAACGGTAAATCGACGCTTCGATTCAGCAGGAGTTTAAATACAAAAAGCGAAGTTAACTTGGTGTCAAGAGTATCAATAATCACAAAATAACATATGCAAAATCGAGTGTAGGCAACACGGTCCTCCGACAAAACGGAAGGCAATCTCAGGTGCATGGAGGAGTAAGCATCTCTGCTGACCGGTCACCACTTTCTACTGAAACATCGTTTACGTATTGGAGTAAATTTTGAAAGTTTTCATTTAATAATTGTTTAAGCATATCCTCTGCTTTCATCATATGTAATTTCTTGGCGTAGATTAGCTTACTTTTAGCTCTAATTCATTCAATCCATGAGGCTGATCAGAATTCAATGATCGAGTAATAGGCGACGAAAACTGCAGTTTGCTGATTTTAATTCAACTTTCAGTTTTTCACATCAGGCACAAACGTATTTAAGAAAATATAAACTTTCTAAAATTCAAGTGAACCATGTTAATGACCGTATACTTATTAAATGAAGGATGGTAGATACGATTACATATGTATTGTAAGAAAGTCTATAGGATATATAGTATCTGAAACTCAATTTACGAAGAAAGTAAGAAAGGAAAGCTGTTTTTCATTACTATAGCACACAGCATACTTTATTGCAGTCGCACGCATTGACTTGATTACGTATGTTTATACATAGGATACAAGATAGAAGGTAATATGTGGGTGTAAAGACGTAGATCAATAATGAGAGAAAAGAAAACATATAAATTGAGTGAGGGCAACACGGACCTCCGACAAAGAAAAGGTAGGACATGGTGCATGGAGGAGTCAGGCATCTCTGTGAGCGGTCAACGCCGTGAGCCCCGTAGTCGAATTAAATAATGTACCCGTAGTCAACTCTAGTAGGAATAATGAATCTAACAAGGGTTGAAACAAATCATCAACATATGATTAGTGATACTTGTGTAATACGCAAACAGGTATTAATTACATGTAGGGACCGTAGAATTTGCGAAATGAAATTTTAAACGAGATTTGGTTATAACCTATTTCACGTTTTGATTCTTTTTTGTTAGTAGTTGGCCTTCGCTTTAAAAATTCCGCATACGCATACATGCTCTTGTCTGTTATCCATAGTATAAAACGGCAGAATATAAGACAGTGATCATCTGCGTGACATCCTCAAATAGAACACCCGATACACAGTGGACTCTGGAATTAGCAAAGAGAGGGGTTCAAATTGTTTGAAGGATATGCACCCTGTCGAACAGATGCACATTTCGCCGTAAGCACATTGTCTTGATCAGTAAATGATAAACATATAATCAAAATCAGTGGATAAAGGATCAACCTAACAATTGTGTAGAAACACGTCAGACAGATTTGAGTTCCAATGACAGGTATTTTAGCAAAACAATAGTTGCTATAAAGCCCATAGAAGGCTGATTTAATACGATGGTGTAACCTTGCAGCATCAATTTGTTTTTTTCAGTGCTGTCTCAATCGGAGAACGTGATCATGACGCAGAAAAGGCTCTTGTTGTATAGATAAGTTTGAGTAGAGCATCGAACACAGTTACAGGTGATGAATGCATGTTTGCTGCCGCCAATATGTGGAAGTTGAACAATATAAATAGGCGAAGTAAAAAGTGTTAAACGTGATCATAATAAAAACCATATACAGAGAGTCCAATGAGGGCTTACGTGGGGGACGATCAAAGCGAAGGCAGGAATCAGGTGCCATGGAGGAGGTAAGCATCAAGTCTGCCGATGATCACCGCCGTGAGCCCTTAGTCGAATAAAGTTAAACGGATTATCGTCGTCAAATCTGAGTAAAAATGACAGTCCAACATAAACAGTATAGAAAGAAATAGTCAAGTATGTGACTTAAGTGATCATAAACAAGGTTTTTACAGTGACGTAGAATTTGCGAAATGATGATTTAAACAAA
>CAJDSM010029187.1:2489-17503 GCA_903981925.1 Ostrea lurida
AAACAATGAAAACAGGCAGTTACATCTGCATGTGGTGTAGTACTTTTCACTTAAGATTTTCATTGATAAACTTCCTTTGAAATAAATAATGTAAATCATATACATTCATCCAGGTTATAAATCTTTAATTTTCCACTAACTATCAATCTAAAAAGACCTTCCTTGCCAACACTGAAGATGGTTTTCACCCCTCTCAAGAAAAGTATGGAAACCAATTCAATTATACTGACCATGACCTCTGACTTATGGCCTTGAAAATCAAAACCAATTTTTTTTAAATGGCCCATAGAGCATGCATAATGAAGACTGTTATTCAACAACAACACTGATGCCCCATGGATTACAACAAAATGGAAAGTTCTCATTTCAAAGAATAATTTTCAAAGTAGGCCAGAGGTTAATTTCAAGGTCACAAGGTCAAAAAATTGGTACCAATGGAAAATTCTTCTCACAAGAAATGCACATGAGAACAAGAGCAACGCCAACAAACAATTACACTACCATCATGGCCCGTGCCTGCAGACAATGGGAAAACCACTATGTGCATTGTGACCTTGTCCTTTGACCAGTGCTCTTAGCTCAAGATCACATCCTTAGGTCTAGGGCAAGGCAACTATGGCCTTGGGGCATGGAGGTTTTTTATCGGCCACACCTGCTGGTGACACGGAGTCCTCGGTTTTTGGCGGTTTCATTCGAATAGACGCCCATTCAGTCGCCTCTTACGTACACGCAGGGGATTGAGACCATTCTACCCGGATTGCCCACGGTCCCAAAACCATTTAGAAAGGCTCAGTCCCTGGGAACATACTCACCAAACAACACAACAGGACCCAACCATTTTTAAAAGGATCAGGAATTTTCTGAACAGGCTACAAAACCACAGGAACCAAACATTGAGAAAGGATCAGTATTTGAACATTCCCAGCAACACACAGACCAACAAGGCATCCTGACACATCTAACAAACAACACACAGGACCAAACCGACCGTGAAGGCTCACTAAACTACCCACAGACCAAACCTACCTGAACATCTCACAAACACACATAAGAAATAAAGGGACACCCAGTTCTTCATGCTGCTTTTCGTACTTGGATATTTTATTGAACATTGACCATACGGCAAACTAAACTACTCACTTATTGACAAACGGGACCGGATTCTTCAGCTCCCATCGTCACTTCCCATATTATTGTCAAGGCAAATACTTTCTATCATCACCTGCATATGGTTATGTATGTGTTTTCAATTATTCGGTTACGCAAGAGCTGTGTTCTGCGTGACGTATCAGTTTTTGATCGAGGCAAAGCTACTTACGACAAGTTGTTGTGCAGGGGTTTCACCAGTCACGTTTAAAAGCGTAATTTCGAAATTCTATGGTCGTTTAACAATTAGTTAACAATATGGACGCTATCATTGGAGTCAAATGCTGTTGGTGTTTGCATGCCTATTGTTAAGCCGTTTTCAACACACTGATTGAACTACGATTTTCGTTACTATTCAAGACCCTATGGCCACGGAGGCGCAGCGTTTTAGTATTTTGAGCTCGTTTCTGATATCAAAAAAATCATTTTCGAAATCAGAAAATTCGATTCTTGATATCAGAAACATTTATTTTTTGATCTCACAAATTATTTTTCTGATTCAAGAAAATCGACATTCTATATCAAAATCATTTTTATCTGATATACAAAAAAGGGGAAAATTCTGATTTCAGGAAAAATGATTTATTGATAGTCAGAAATTCAATCTGAATATCAGAAAAAAACAGGAATTCTTGATATCAAGGAATCATTTTTTTGATATCAAAAAACATCATTATTTCTGATATCAGAAAATCTAATTCATCTGATATCAAAATTCATTTCTGATAATCAAGAAAATATTTTGGATTTTTTATATCACAAAATTTCGATTGGTTTGATACAAAATAATTGAATCTTGATTCAGAAAAACATGTGTATTTTCTGAATATCAGAAAAATTCAGAATTTATATCTATACAAAATCATTTTCTATATCTCAGAATTCCCTTTTCTGATATCAGACAACAATGATCTTTCTGATATCAGAAAATAATTAAACAGATCTTCATTATCAATTAAAATCTGATTTTCCTGAACTCAGAAAAATTTTGCTTGTTAATACACCACTTATACAATGGAAATGCTCCCCACAATTTGACTTCAGACATTTAATAAACAGTACTGTACCGAGTACTTTTAAAAATTCTTATATGTCACAAGGGATAGATCGATCCCATCGCCCACACCCTTAATTTTGAGGTGCCTATGGTGATTAACAGGAAACGGGGAAGGAAGGGATCAATACCCCTCCCAAACCTAATGCCGTCTAATTTTTGCCATATATGCCTGATGTTCATAGAGGCATAGAGAAGAAATTCTAACATACTGATTCGTAACTTTTTCCCAACTGCAAGATCGTGGATTTTTTTTATTTAGTTAGAAAATTCTTTATAGTATACATAGGTGAAAGTTCAATCGTATTATTTAAAGTTTACGAAATTAAAACTCAGTATAAATCTAAAAATACGTCATACAGTGAGCTGGAAAAATTGTCACGATCATTAGTTCGAATTTCCTTCTAATCATTAGTTCTAATAATGGCTTTATTTACGATGTCCACGACCCAGCGCCTATTTTACCGAAGGCCAATGTTTTGGTGTAGTTGTTCGGAAGATAAGTGAAATAAATGCACTTCATCTATGGGCCTTGTTTGTAGGTAGAAATTATCGATAGAAGACAAAACGATAGTTAAAATACATTCTCTGCATTGCATGTTCCTTGGTAATGCAGGCATAGCCTGGGGTGCAGGCCTAGTCTCATTGCCTGGCCATTATTTTTTTATAAGAAAGAAGAATAGTTCTTTAGGGCGCTGCAAAGGCTCGCGACATCTTGGGATTATCATTTGAAGCTAGGTTGATATTTATTAAGTTACAACATATAGCTTATACTGCTGTGCAATGTTTATCCACTAAGGTTTAATGCGGGGAGATCATTAACTGTAAACGAAACTTTCGCAGCACACATTCTTGCTGAAGTTTGTTATTACAGAAAATTATATCTTTGATGTCAGAAAATGATGATTTCTGATATCAAAAAAATCGAATTTCTGTATCAAAAAATTATTTTCTGATATCAAAAATTGATCTGATATAAAAAAAATGTTACCTTATTTTTGATATCAAAAAATCATTATTTGATTCAAGAATTATATCTATTTTGATATCAGAAAATTACTAAATATTTCCTGATAATCAAAAAATGAACTTCGTGATATCAGAAAATCGAATTTTTTGTGATATCAGAAAATTATTCTGATATTCAAAAAATTCGATTTTCTGATATTCAAGAAAATGTTTACTTCATTTTCTGATATTTCAAGAAAATCGGATTTTTCTGATATCCAGAAAATGATTTTTGATATCAACAATTCGATGATTTTTTTGATATAAAAAATCATTTTTGAATCAGGAAAGATACATCAAAAATTAACCTAAAACGGCGCCTCATCACACGGGCGGTGTGGACCGTCAACAGGAGATGGCTACTATCCTAGGCACCTGATCCACCTCTGGTGCTGTCCGGGGTCCGTGGATTGCCAACTCTTGTTCTTTGTATTATTCTATTAGGACACGAGATTGGATCACTGTTCTATTGGCCTTTACACAGTAGCAAACAGTGACCCTGATACATCTCACAAACACAACAGACCAAACCAGTGACCCGAACATTTACACAACCACAGGACCAAACCATACCACTGAACATCTTCACAAAACAAACACGGACCCAAACCAGTACCCTGAAACATCTCACAAAAAAAACCACACAGACCAAACCGTACCCTGAACATCTCCAAAACAACAACCAGACCCAAACTATTAAGAAAGGGGTCAGCATTCTGACACAGCCTTCACAAAATGAAAGAAAAAGTGAGCCAGCTTCACATTACCCCACCTCCAACATTTGCTTGAGAATGCTTGCACATATGAAAGGTGTTCTTGGCAATCACGGTAAGAAAATCATAACTGAATATCGATTATATAATGCGAAACATATGATTATTACCAAGCGATTTTGTTTTTCATACCCAAATAAAGTAAAGAGATCTTTTATTAAACATCAAAAGCCAACTTGTATCCTTCTAGTGTAAAATGGTAACACAAGTCAACAGGGACAATAAATTCCTCCTTAAAAATTCTGTAATATGGCGCTATCTACACGGTATAGTACTTATAAATTACAAAGTTTCACGAAAAAATCTGTGTGAACGGTTGCAAAGGAGGCGGCCTGGACCAAACATCATGTTTTGGCAAAATCTGAGTTAAAAAGGGCATAAACTCCCAGAAAAAAATGATCAGAATTTCCTGAGGTATTGCGCATCCGACACGGTCTACTGGTTCTTTTACACTACCAAAGTCTCACTAGGAATCTGTTTGAGCGGTTTCAGAGGAGTGTCGCGGGCTTACAATAACTGATTTCAGGGACCATGGAATATTCTAAAATTCACCGGTGACCGGATTGCAAACACGGTGGGACACAAACTGTCTTGTATGGACTATAGGACCGGTGACATGGGAACAATGATTCTATTTGTGTGTAGATAATTTGGGATGGGGACTCTAAATTATTCACTGACAAAAAATTCCATGGATTCAAGAGAAATGATTGAGATTCAAGGAAGTGAACAAAGAAATATTCACGTACATTGTATCCTAAGCAGTGTCCATTCCGTTTGCCTTTGTAACTATGCAATCTATTATCGTATATTCAATTCAAACATGTTATAGCATGAAACATTCACAACGGTTGCGACTAGTAAGTCAGACAGGGGATGCTTTACTAGTACCCTTTGGACAACCTGAGTATCTACCTGACTATGGGGGCTAGCACCTGGAGCATTCTCTGTCAGGATATCTTTACTCATGTAATTCGTTTAGAAATGCTTAAAAAGTCTCCTTTTTATATTCTGCATTTAATTCATGATTAAACAACTAATTTAATTTCTTTAACCTTTTTTAGGATTTAATACTTTGTAGGTTTAAAATGTCTTTTATGGAAAAAAAAAAAAAAACCATTTTATATACTCGAAATTTGTTATTAAAAGTCTTAATATGTGCAGAACATATATAACATTGCTATTGCATGCTTCACTGATTGCTTGCATGGTGGACACCCAACTATTTTTACTCAAAGCCACATTATGGGTCACAACGTTTCTTAAAGAGTTGCATGGGCACAACTTTAAACAATGAATTCAAATGCACCGATCCTACCAGCCGGTAGAGAATATCGCACAGCCTAAATTTGGGGCCAAAATTCAAGTTCAAAAAGGGCAAAACTTCCAAATAAAAAAAATTAAGAATTCTGTGTATTTCATGCGCATCTACACGGTATTCTTAACTACAAAGTTCACGAAATTTGCTTTGAGCGGTTTCAGAGAGAGTTGCGCTGACAAAAAAAAGGGGATTGAAATTGACTGACTAGCGGCTTGGTCAACAAGCATCATACCCTCACGCAACTCGTGCGTGGGTGTAAACAACAGACATGACCCATCAATTAAAGGAATCAGCGCTCTAAACATCTCAATAACACCAGATCAAACCATCAGTACAGAATCAACCTCGAACCTGCAGGCACAATTATGTTTGTGTAAGAACCTTCTTAACACTTCACAGGGCCAATAAACAAACGAAAGATTAAGTTACAGACATCTTTTTTATAGACAAGTGAAAACATCCAAGAGCAGGTCGAGAATTGAAGTTGTTATTGGAAGGCAAAAACATTACGTTACCCCTGTGCTGTCAGTTGAGTAGTTCAAGTAGTGCGTGTGTTACAAGTTTTTTTAGAGGGAATTTAGGCAAACTCCAAAAAATTATGGAATCAAATTTCCAACGGTAATATGCACACTAAGTTAGTCACGCTACATATCAAGTCTCGTTTAAAAACGGGTTTCAGTTACGTTTCAGAGGAGTTGCGCGACAATTACAGATTTAATTCAGTTCAAAGAGGTTAAAACTTTCGCAAAACTTGAGGAATCAAAACTTCCTGGTGATATGGCACAACTACATTAGTAAACCTGAACCAAACAATAAGATTTCCTAAAGAAATCAGAATATCATCCACAATACAAGAATTCCCAAGCATTGCCCGCTGATCCGCAATTCTCTCCTATACTACACCGTAATTCAATCCGTCAACACGTCGCTCTGCGGCTACACGCAGATTGAAACAGATCCATCTGCACTATAACAGGACGCCACCTGAAGACCGCATCGGTCCAGGGGTCGAGCGACGTCGTTTAACATCGAAGTGTTCACGTACTATACCAACGTGCTTTTAAAGCCCCTGTGCACAACAAGCTCCTTTGCATATCAACCATTGGATTAAGCGGGCATACTCCCACAAATTCTAGGGAGATCAATATCCTGCGGTATCCATGCACGTACAACTAAAGATGATACGTACTTATCAATTGTAGCCTTTAAAGGATTGGATAGGTTAGAGGGTGTGCCACATACGGGGGACAAATGGTTGTGATGACAGCGCCCAAAACAATGTCTTCCCCACCACCAGTTGTGTAGTGGTATTCAGGGCCAGAAACTTTCCAATGAGAAGTGGAAATAAGTTTCCAGGTGAAATCACAGATGCATTAAGTATAAATCCCTAAAAATCAGACGTAGTCTTATCATGAGTTAGCGGCTGACAAAGGTTAATTCATTGAGATCTCGCAAGCAAATTTCTAGTATCAAAAGGGGATAACTCCCAACAAGAAGTAGAGATCAAAATTTCCTGGTAAATTGATTATTGATTAATATGGACTGCAAGAGAGTGCGGACTGACCAGTGGGCAGGGGCTCCCCACTGACTTACCTCCTCGCCCTTTCGATAGCGCGCGAATAAAACCACCCATTTTGTTATCCAATTACTAATGCTAGTTGGAAAGAAATAAAAGTTGAAGTAATATTGATAAAAGTTATTGTTCACCATTGAGAGTTTTTTTTTCGCCAGTTTTGAATTTTTTCTCTGCCTCTGTGCCACAAATGGCGGACTTGCACAGCTCCAGCCTGCAGTGGAACAATTGGTTTAAGGGGTGACTATTTTCCACTGATACCTCCTGCAGTCATTCTCTTATTTAACTGAAATTCCAATGAATTGCAAATGATCTATGGCAACTGTTATGACAAATTGACCCAGATGTTCGTGTAAATTGCAAAAGGAAACAGTTCCGAAAATTTGCAAGAATGGAAACCTAAGGTTCCTCATGTGTGTTTGCGACCATATAATCATGTCCAACATCACGATTACCGGACTCCGCTTAATTGGCACACATGGGGAAACGTTACGCGATAAATTTGCGCAGTCAACATTTTTGGGAATACAACACTGTTTTTCAACAAATGGTGGACCGTTGGTACGTCTCCAAACGACTCCGATCTTAACACTGTGGGGATGTGTTTACGTTTCAAGCGGACCCGATCCAGGTTAGAGGGTCTGAGTCTCAACTTGATTATTCTTTGTGATCACAAGTCATTCGCGTCAACTCCAGGGCATCTAATAAGCGACAGCCTCACTTAACCCGCCCTAGGTTACGTAGCGCGCAAAACTACCTTGGCCATTGACTACTTGGGCAATCAAGTATTTAAAAGTTAAAATAATAACTTAATATGATGTCTGTATACAGTTATTCAAAGAGTTGCGCTGGAATTAACCTTCAATATTCGGCGCATGCCGTGAGCGGACATCGCCTTCGCGCCATGATGACAGTCCAGACCCCTTCATCCGTCCATGAATATGTCCCTATCCCCCAATGGGGGCGCGAAGACATAAATTTCCAATGCACTCGCGCCCGCCTCACTACACTGCAACGTGCTCCTATCTCTCATCTTGATCATCGATCTTAGGTGCTTACCTAACCGAAGGGTCCCATTTTTCTTCAGTATAGAACAGCGATCTTTGATGATACATACTGTGGCGCCCCCTTACGCTGACAACGCTAGCGCGGTATCTTCGTCTACCTGTCACATTGAGAGAGGATACAGTCACAATACCAACAAAGACACATAATGCCTGTAACACAACAGTCACCAATACAACAAACAGACATAATGCTGGTAACACCACAGTCACCAATAAAACAACAGACATAATGCTGTAAACAACAGTCACCATACAACAAACAGACTAATGCGTTCACACAGTTCACCACAGCCACCGAATACACCAACAGACATAATTGCATGTAACACCACACAGCTAAAAACCAACACAAACAAACAGACATAAACACTGTAACACCACATGTGATCACCAATACAACAAACAGGACCCATAATTGCTGTAACACCACAAGTCACCAATACAACAAACAGAATTAAGCTGTAACACACACACAGTCACCAATACACACAGACATAAATGCGCTGTACACACAGTCACAATTACAACAAACAGACATAATGCTGTAACACACCCAGTCACCAATAGCAACAAACAGAACATAAATGCTGTAACACACACAGTCACCAATACAACAGACATAACTGCTCTGTAACCACACAGTTCACCAATACAACAAACAGACAATAAATGCTGCAACACACCAGTCACCAATACAACAGAATAATTGGTAACCAGGAAGTGTCCGTACTTAGCGTACGAACACAGAGGATAAGGTAAGCCAGACACCTAGGGAGCTTGTGGATAATCTTCATGTCCAGAATGGAGAATCATTTTTACAAGTGCCTTTGAGAGGATTACGCATCGCAATACTGACAACACACTTGAAACAGATAGTTTTTTCGCCCTACTTATGTAATAACATTTTGGGGGGGATAACAGTAACTCTGGCTGTATAAGGAGAGGGAATACGATCAAGGTACCTTCGACTGTCAAGGTTGGGTATAGCCTTTCACATTCAAGACACAGCAGCGCTCACAGTCGATGTTAAGTTCATGTCCCTAATGCACCTTTTCACATTCAAAGCCACAGCATGGCTCAACGTCGATGTTTAAGGAGCATGGGTATCCAGCACAGCAGTGCTCACGTCCAACACCCAGCAGTTCAGTTTGGATACGGCTCTGAACTTATCCAATCGTTTTACACAACGCCAAGGAAGAGGGCTACTACAATGCGCAACAGGGGTCGGGAGGTTGTCCGTGGACGTGGACACGATTTCCCAGTCCCATTTGGTAACTCCAAATATACAAGTCCTGAGCTACCTGGTAAACAACCCCTTTATTTTGCTCAACAAACTGTTTACGTGTTTGCCAAGCTAAAGTCTAGTCACAATTATGTCAATCAACTTATTGGAGTAGTACTTTGTTAGTATTCAGCCTGAAAATTAACCACCTTCGTTTGACGCTAACCTGTTTTGTGTTAATTTGTTTTAAAAAATCAATTCGAGTCCAATCAGTCAAGTCATTGTGGGTCAATACATGTAAGCTGGAATACCAGTTTGGCATTTGATATTTTAACACCTGTTGCATAGAACAATCAGCGTTGTTTTCTAATAAACCTCCTTGGCCTAACCTAGTTGCACATTTGGAGAACCAGGTTGTTTTTTTTAATCTGTTATAGGATATCATACCCTAAATGTAGAGGGTGGAGCTATTTAAATTCATTTTCCTGAATCTATTTTATTCATTTAGGACCATAGATAGAGTATTTTAGAAGAATTTAACAATGTTGACGTAAGTTCATATTTTGACCAGAAACAACTGAAGGGGGCTAATGGACACAAAATCCAATTTGAAGATTTTAACTACTAGGGTCAAGGTCACATTACACATTAGTGGTTTTTAGCGTCTATGTTATCTGGTCCATTGCATGAGATCTATACATAGGACAAGTAGTCAGGACCTTTTGAGTTAAATTATAATTCCACTGGTTAAAGGTGAAATGTCACAATTGCACATAGTGGTTTTACCATTGTCCGGCCATAACTTTTCTCACTGAATGCATGGATGGAATAATATCTTACACAGTTTGCTGAATTAGACCAAAGTGTACTGTTCAAAAGGGTCAATTGTTTCATTTCATACACTTATAGTGGTAATAAAAATTTAGCGTTTGTACTGGGCCTTAGAATTTAATTGAGTGCATCTGATGATTTTAGGAATAGTTATTTCACAGACAATTGTTGCCCCATTCGGACCTATAGGAAGTGTTTATGACATTGGAGTCAAAGGGTCATCTGGTCAAAGTCCACATAGTGCACATAGTGGTTTATTACCAATTGTCTAGGATCAGACTGCCAGCAATAATAATGCTACTTGGTGTTGCTCACTATCGCTTTAAGTGTATAATTTATTACAGGAATTGTGGAAAAACGTATTTATTGATGTCATAAAAAATTGAGACCCTCCAGTTCAATATTAACTTGGTCTGATTCATCTAGTCCTAGAATTTCTGCACGCCCATTATACAATTCAAGACCGCTATCATCCAGTGTCTCCATCTGAATTTCAATGAAAAAATTTGATTGGGGTCCCAAAATCCTTCAAGAAATCACTTTCATGGCTTATTTGCTGAGCTGTAGATTGTTGGGCACGATTGTTAAAAGAGATGAATGTCCTCCACGTTCCCTCCCCCGGTCTAGAGATTATGTTAACTAAATTACACTAGCAAGACACTGAATACATTTATTTCACGGTACCTGTTTGTTTCAGCTGGAATTGTCGATTGACATTTGTCCGAGGCTCATAACGGAATGTTCGATTTAGAGGCATAATAGTGGGTTTCCTTGTCAAGCCGTCTGTCTGTTATGTCGACACCCAAAACTTTGACTCCTTGGGCCATAAATCTTTTGGAATTGGGCACGTGATGGGACTTTCATATAGTACAACAATTCTGTGTTTCTTTCAATGACAAGACCACTTTCTACTACCACATTTTGGACCTCTTGGTACCTTTGAAGTTTGACCTACATAATATTCAAAAGACGCTTCTCCCATGGCCACCAACTTTTGAAGGGCAAAGGGGTTGGGGGGGACCTTTTCTTATCATAATTTCACACAACTGTGTATCCTTTGATATAAATAGACAAAGCCCTTTTTCTACTTTGGAGCATGATCATACGATTTTGGGATTTGACCTCGATGACCTTGAAGTGTTTGACCGTAGCATTTATCAAATACTCTTTTTTATTACAACAAGGCACCATTATCTATTTGATCATTGGCTTTTTTAGTGTGGGACTTTTCTATATATTTATTTACACTCATTTTGATGTGTTCGACATATACAACGGCCCTTGTTTCTATATTCCACATGGATAGGTTACCAACAATTGTTATTGACTTCTTGACCTTGACCTCTTGAAGTTTTGAAACCTACTATTTCAAAATTCACCCACATATTAACAATTAGGCCAAGCAACTTATTTGAATGACAAAGTGGTGGGAGTCTTTCAATATTACACATGGGTGTTCCTTTATTAGATGCAAAGCTCTCCTTTTTACTCCGGTAATATCTGGTGATACTCAAACACTCTCTGTATCTGGATCCTCCTGACCTTGAAGTATTTAGACCTACTGTTTCAAAGTTATTTTAACAGTTAGGACGCATAAAACTTAATTGAACATTGGCAAATGGTTAAGGGACTTTCATATTACACGTGTGTGTTCCTTTCTTACCCTACATGGCTACACAAATTGAAGTGACCTCCTGACCTGGAACTTAAAGTGTTGATGGGGCTTTACTTATTCATAAAAGGCCTTCATCATTGGCCTTATTTTTTGAGATGGCAATGTGAGGGATCGTTTCATGGATTACAATGTGTGCTTCCTTCCATGACAAAAGCCCTTATCTAAACTTGGTTACCAACATTATTATTTGAATTGACCTTAACTGACTTTGACACTTGAAGTTTGAACCTACTTTTCACAATGAAACCTAAACATTGGCATAATTTTGAAGGTAACGTGCATGGTAATTTTTCATATATTCTACCATGGCCCCTCCAACCTTTTCGGCAAGCTTCCCTTTTTCTAGGGCATTCTGGACATTCGGAGGATTACATCCGTGTTTTCAGCGACACACATCTTGTTTTATGCATATTATGTAAAAAATTAAATTAAAAAAGGTGAATATATTTTCGTGGGAGAAGAAAAAGAAATCACCAATGATTATTTTTTTCCCTTTATTTTTTCTTTACACTGAAACTACTACCATCAGCAGCACACCAATTTAGGAAGATGGGCAAGAATAATTACATCTTTAAATCCTTTAAAAAGATAGCATCCTATAGGCTACAAATATCTCAATTTAATTTTTCAATAATAAATCAGCCCAAACTACAATAAATGCATGTACTACATATTAATGGAGTCATTAAAATACCATTTGATAGCTTCAATATATGTATCAGCAGCACAGATGCGTAATGCTCTGTTTAAGTGATAAGTGATTAGACAGAGGTACATACTTTTACAGCTAAGACGCTGAACTCCAATCTTCACCTGAGTTTTAAGTCCCATTGGATTATGTAAATTTTAGTTTCCGGCTTGCAAAGACCTTTTTCGTCATCTGAAATAATATAATTGCTGTTTGCCACCTCGCTGACAAGAGTAACCCTTTGTTTTGACCAGGCAAGCTTTTAAAATCAGCAACTCAATGACACCCATGTAATTAAGCACTCTAAAGAGATATATAGTATATTTCCAATTATTAATTAGTAAAATTCCTTGAGTTAATCGCGCTTTGAGGCAAGGAAACACAACAGGAGTAGGCCCACGACATGGGTGGAACTGCCTCCTTAAAACAATGGGGTAATCAAATTAATGTGAAAATTAAGACAATTTTAGTATTCTGCAAAAAATATAAATAGCCCATGTGATTGATGAGAAATTATCAGCGTTGCGATTTGAGTAAGATTTTTGGAGATTTTGCAGATTGGGTCTATCTTAAGAATTTAATTGCCCCATCAATGAAATATCAATACAAGAGATCCTAAAAATTGCTTAAAATCACCACATTTTGTGAATAAAAACGAAAATTGCTTAATTGAGCAACAGGCTTGGTCCAAAAAAGATGTTTAATAAAAATTCCGAACCTTTCTGGCCATCACTAATTTTTAAACGACAACAAAATAAAAATTGTTAATATATTGAATTCCTATTAAGTTTTTTCACCATTTATGGAGATTTCACACCCTTCCGTGGCGCCCCCATTACGTCCTTTAATTAATATACTCGTGTTGTCAAACATTTTATTATCTACATATTAAGCAGTTTATCAATGAAAATGAGCAGTTAACGTGATATGAAAAATTATATATTTTAATTAGTTTTTAGGGTCGTGTAACGCTAACAGGAAATGGGCCACAATGCATGGTCAAGGGTTGGGCCTTTAGCGAGATAAGCAATCCCTAGAAAGTCTCGATCAGGACGAAGTAAATTTCTGTTTTGGAATAGCTTTCTCTTTTTTGCTTATTCCAGGTCGTCAATTCTCTTCTTTTCTGTCTCACTGTGTTTGTTCATACTTATTAGTCTTGGATACACTCAGGAAACAAGCCGCATTTCAATTTCAAAGAACTAATGGTGAGCAAATTTTGAGTACTCAGAAGAAGCAAAGCCAAAACCACCCAATAGTAAATAAGTCCCGCTTCATAAAAGCAAAAAGAACAAATTGTATTACATGGCTTTGCGACAATGCCAGATTTAGAGAGCAGGAAAAAGATTTTACAACAGGGCTCTTCACTGGGTTTCCTGCCTAGTTTACAGGTTCTCGTTATGTGAGGATTTTTACAACGTCCCATCTTATTTTACCTTAACTACCCACATGGATATGGGAGAAAAATCAGGAGACACATGGAAGAAATTGATTAACTACCACGAGAATCCAGCCACTATACCTTGGCACCACTTTACGGGATGCAAAAGTGAGGGCAAGCTAAGTGGCCCACGTCAGGCAGGAACCTAACATTGTATGCCCTCCATTTCTTGATGACACTGGAACTCTAAAGCCAGAAGCCAATAAAATCCTATCTTCCTCATCCTGTCAAGCTTTGGCCCCTTCAGACTTCAGTTTGGAGCTTTCAGACCCTTTTAACTGGTGTAGTGGTGGAGAACAGCATGGAAAGAGCAAATCAAACATCTCTGTGAGCCAGGGTAATAATAGTTTTAGGCATTTGGCTTGTATAATTCATATTGTTATAATAAACATTTATTTGCTTAACATAGTAATGTGATGTCGAGTGATAACTGAACTAAATTTCTCGAACCTATACCTGCTCTTTGAAAAAGGCATATTGGTTTTGCACCTGTGGATCAGGTGAACCAAAGTGTTTGTGCACTCATTATCATTGCTAACATGTTAGACTGACAAATATCAACTTGTGTATTGTTGTATCTGTGTTTACTAAAGGAGTATATGATCCCATGTGAGGATCATTGAATTCTAATGTAAAGCCAATTGATGGACACTGCTTTCTTTTATACGGTCCGTGCTTTAGATGGGGCGGATTATGTTTATTGTGAATTGTCGTGCCGGCCTGCGGCCATGCCAAAAAAGTTGTCCAGGCCATAATTTCTGAACATCCTCTGTAGATTTAAAACAATATTTTCACGAAATTGTCCATGACTTGAGCCATGGTCAAAGGTATCAAATGCCCGTCACAATGACATGTAATGGTTTTAACATTGTTCGAACAATAAGGTTTTAACTGATGTGCTGGAGGATAATATTTTAACAGAATTATTGCCCTGGACCAAAGGAGGTGTCGATGACCTTGAGCCAAGGTCACTGGTCAGTCATGGTGCAATGCATAGTGGTTTTTGACATTGATCTGGGCCATAATTTCACTGAGATGTTGGATTGGAAAATATTTACCAGGAATTAGTTTGGTTCTAGACCAAGATTAGAAGTGCCACTATTTTTCACCAGTACGCCATGGGTCGACAACGCACAGTGCTTTGATTGATCTTGGGCCTTAACAATTTTAATTGAGTGCATGGAAGTGGAATATTATTGCCACAGAATTGTTTCGCCT
>CAJDSM010029191.1:0-11218 GCA_903981925.1 Ostrea lurida
GGGTTATGATTACGTTTAATGCAGTTTTGGATTCGCCGGTTAATATCTTCAAGTACAGCTACTGGGTGGCCTTGATTTAGGGGTCATAGTGTTCATCTTATACAGTACCAATCCGATTGCATCTCTATATTGTTGTATACATAATGAAATTGATAAGAAGTCCCGAATGCATTATACGGTCAATTGTTTTTTGATAGAAAAAAAACCCGCCCCCTCCCTCATCTATGGTTTTATGTCTCAATAAGCTGATAATACACATTTGAATGCAGCGTAAGAAACCACTCTGATATTTGTAAAAAAAAAAAAAAAAAAAAAAAAAAAAAAAAAAAAAAAAACCAAGATAAAGAGAACATTTGAATGAAAATAAATTTTGTAGACATAATTTGAAAATAACACATTCCATACCTACACAACAATGACAGAGGTCTACAAATAGACAATTCTTATGGGTCACCTTTTTTCCCACAATGGTATTACATTAGTTATTTTCCAATATTTAGGAAAAGAGTGGTCACTTAAAAACCGATGAAAGAAATAAGGAGACAGCACAAATGGTGGCTTTTGACATTTTATGGTTATCTGCTCTAACTGCTCTGCTGACAGGAAGAAAAGAAATCATGTTTATGATATATTGTGCAACAATTTCAATTATATCAAGTATATTGCTACAATCTTTTCGAAAAATTGAACTAAACCCTTCGATGTAAATATCTTCATTCAAAATATCTGCATCTACATCTACATGTAAATGTGTTTGTGTGAAACAAAAAATATTAAAATCGTTAAGCAAGTTAAAACATGGCGAACTTATTTCTAATTTAGCACTTCTTGCATTTAAGCATCTCCTGATGATACATGTATAAGTAGTATGAACATTATTTGAAAAATGCCTCTTTTTCTAATTTTGATATTAAACGCTAGTTCCAATAATACAATGTATAAGCATAAGACACTCCATAAATAAACAAAATCATCACAGAGAAACACACGAAATAGCAGTATTTACATTTATATTACTACTTACAGTAGTATAGTCCAATTGCAGCTCTATATTGTTCTATTGAATTAACAATGTGCCTATTGAGAAAAACGTAAGTTGAGATTCATTTCAATCAGTCGCAAAGAGATATCTGCTACTTAAATGCATTTTTTTTCTACTTGCATGTACATGTTCAATTGACCAGTGATTTTGATTGAAAAGAAAATAACTAAAAAGCGATTCATCTTTTTTTTGGTTGAAAACCCCATCGATCAGTACTTGTCTTGAAGCACAGCAAAAGTCTTTGCCATCCATTCTGATTAAGATCACCTCTTTGATCTACTCCTGTTTTCTTTCTCTCTTTTTTCTTTCCTTTTTTGCCGATACTTTCGTTACATGAGGTCGAGATAGTATACAAATAGGACACCGCCAAATCGGTGCATGATATGCCCGCATATAATATGGACCTAGTTACGTAAAATATATCAGGGAAAAGAATCCATGGAATTTTGCATAACAAATCTAAGTCTAAGGGTTACAATTAATTCTAAAGTAGTGACACAGTTCACCTTATAATATGCACATCTACACATTGTGATCTTTCTTTGTACCAAGTTTCATTTAATTATCCCAGTTAGTTGAGGAGTTGTTGTGAAGACAAAGTATTTTCCCTAAAAAAAACCCACCAGAGTCAGAGAGCTGTAACTCCTCTACAAAACATTGGACAGCATTCCCCTTGCTATATGCAAACTTCCAAGTTATTAATTTTCTTTGTACAAAGTTTCGTCAAAATCCCCCAAGGGTTTAGGAGGAGTTGCGACGACAAAGTGAAAGGGTCAAACGGACAGACAAACGATGTATGCTATTGGTTGGACGACTATTCATCGGAGTAAGAAAGAATTTTGAAATCTTAATTACCATACTAACTCAGTTACAAACAGAAGTCGCCCCATTCAAGAAGAAAACGATGGCAATGGCACAATAAAGACACCTTGGGCACCATATCAGTAACACTTCCCTTTAATTTGTGACATCTCTATACGTGGTGCAAAAATTCCCGAACGGAACGTAAAGTCAATTGTATGACCATGCCATATAAGTACATTAGAGAGACAAAGTATGTTATACAGTTCGTGTTTGTAAATAAAATTCCCTGCAGTTTATTGGAGTTCTTTCTCCAAAACAAAATACGCATCCTTCTCTGGGCCTTGGATACCCTCCTTCTCTATTTCAAAATAATTACTTTCATTCTCGTGAGAATTATTCTTTGATTGATATTTGCTCGGTTCACCGGAATAATTCGCTTGAGGATGACGCAACTCTAACACTTTGTATTCGCCATTTGTCGGTCGTTCATCATTTGTCATTTGTTTGTCTCCGCTTGCCCCTTCGTCCGTGATCGAGCACCTTATATTCGTTCATTTGTCGGCTGTTCGTACTCCGCTTGCCCCGCGTCGTGACTCGAGCACCCTGTATTCGTCATTCGTCGGCTGTTTCACCATTTGTCGGCTGTTCTTCCGCTTAACCCCTCGTCGTGATTTCGAGCACCCTGTATTCTGCCATTTGTCGGCTGCTCGTCGATTCTCAGCTGATCGGCCCCGCCTGCCACTTGCTCTAACCTCTAACAACTCTGTATTCGCCATTTGCCAGGTTTGATCGTCCCCGCTGTTCCTCGAAATGGTCATAATATTTCGCATTGGAGTTGATATCATTGCTCTCATTCAAAAATGATTGTATGTGTGATTGGAGTCGTACGTAGGTTGATACCGAATCGGGTTGTTGCTCTCCGTGCACGCCCTTCTCTTAGGTACTGATAACTGTTAACAAAAATAATTATACATGGGTTAAAGAGGTATATATCTTTATACTACTACATCTAATGATGGCTGACTTCCACGTAAAATTTAAATGAAAACATAATAGCAGGGATATCTGTATATTCCTTCTATATTAGAAATTGATTGTTTGCTGGGGTAAATTCGACAGTTAGTTTACGTATCACGTACCGGCCCAGGTTACGTCTCTAAACTCTGCATTGTTTACTAACTAAAGTAAATCTTTAACGTTCGATATTCTTTCATTCTAGCTATTCCTCTACTCTTCATCCACATCAAATTTTCCAGGTGTGCCTTTCCCTCCTTAATATTTGACATGCGTAGCTTACATTTCCGTCTTCTCTACAGTACTCGTAATTGCTAGCGTTTGTGATTTTCTCATAGGGTTTTTAACATTATCGGTGCATTTCTATCAGCATGACCTTCTGCTGAGAATTCTAAAATGAAAATATGCGAAGACATAAGTTGAATACAAAAAGGCGGAAGTTAACATTGTGTCCAAACGTAATCATAATCCAAAAAACCCCCATTACAAAATCGATGGTAGGGCAACCGGAACCTTCCGACAAAACAAAGGCAGGATCGCGGTGCTTGAGGAAGTGCATCCTCTGCTGACCCGGTCCACCCGCCGTGAAGCCCGGTAGTCCGAAATAAAGTAAACGGGATTCCCGTAGTCAAATCTAGTGGAAATGACAGTCTAACAAAGGGTTAGATAAATTGTAACAGGTTCTGGAAAAACCAAAACGTAACATATATAATTGCTGTCCTGTGGTCGATTATAACTCAGATTATTCTTGAGCACGTCAAAGATTCATGTTGCGTAAAAGAAAGTTTCGCATTGACGACTAGCATTAAAGTCATAATTATTATTTTCTTATGTGCCAACTTATATATTTTAGACACTTTCATTTCCAAATACTGAATGCATCAGTCTGTCATTCCCAATTCACGTAAAGGGACAACATATACTGCGGTCTCCAGTGCTAAGCATGAATTGGTTAATGATATTCAGAGATAGTATTAGGGATGACACTTGATTTCATTGATATGGGGAATAGAATATATGTAAGGTGTGAAGGGGCACCTTCCCAGCCCTTCTTATCGTCCCCCCCTCTTCTCACTCTCTCTTATATCTTCTTTCCTTGTCAATACCTTCGTGAGTTTTGATCTAACGCTACAATTCGGAAAGTACCTTTCACAAACAGGTATTTAGTAAAGTGAATGTTGGTACATGTATAAATACACTTGTAATACATATGATAAAAGACCGTAGTCTACGAATCATATGATTAACTTAATTAAACAAGAGTATCAATACACTGTTAATAATCATCGAGTTTTCCACCAACTGAACACCACTTTTTTGGTTCAACACTAAATATATTTGTTGAAATATTACAAGTCCATGTTTCAGAATTAACATATAGAAGTTTTGCCAGCGACGGAAGTGGGGACAAATCCGTCCTGTTTTTATAACGGAATTTATATCACACCCGCAAATATTAATTTTTAAGCTTACTAAATACACCTTGGTTTAGTTTTGGTAAATTTTTTATTGCTTGATACTGATTTAACTAAAATCTGGACTGCATTTCCAAGGCTTACTGCATTAGTAGTGCCTAGATATATTGCTGTAACATTAAGGAATTAACATATGTTCCTATCCCCGGCCTACAAGGCTAGCTGCTACCATCCCTGAACGTAGTCCTGGTTACTACTTGTTTTGTCCAAAATCAGAGCTAGTACTAACTTTTTCAATTATCAAAACCACTGCCCGAACACAAAGTCCATAGTTTTAATCCGTTTGATTATTTGAAATGATTTATAGAGAGGATTTGTAAGAACTTATTTTAACAAAAGTAATATCCAACTATATTTAAGCTTTTTCTGGCCCAGTTTGTTCTTGTTGTGCTATTTTAAATGAACTCATTCATTTTTTTTTTTTTATGCATTTTGTGATTATCTCCCCTTGTGCAAACGTGAGTCCCCTTCACCCAGGATGATTCATACCAAGTTTAGGTTAAAGTCCAGTGATTCTGGAGAAGATATTTCCTATGTATCAAGCATTGTGAATCTTTGATCCCTTGTTGTGGCCCCACCTTCTCCCGGGGATCATAGGTCTGAAGAAACTTAAATATACTTTTACCCAGTCTTGTAGCCCAGTTAGTCCAATGGGGGTGGGGGGGGGGGGGTGGTGGGGGTGGGTTGTGATTTTCGGATAAACTCAAAATTCTCACCTAATGTCGAGACGCTTTTCCATTATAGATTTTTTAGCTTTTCTGTGTCTAAGTGGTTCTAGAAAGAATTTTTAAAATAATCCCACCCAAATTTTGCATATTTTGTTATTTTTCCCCCTTTTAGAGGTGGGCACGACCCTTTATTTGATTAAACTCAGATCCCCCTTTAACCCAGAGGATGACTTGTACTAAGTTTGGTTGAAATTAGGCCCTAGTGGTTCTGGAAGAATGCCGAAAATGGTGTATTGTTTAGCAGCCGAACAGACAGACGGAACAAATTATGATTACCGGTATAATAATCTCCTTGAGCCCTCGGCTAGGTGTGCTAAAATAGTGTACAATAGCCTCTTATAATGTTCATCGTCACTTGTCCCGCGTATAACCCTTTGTTCTAATACTTCCCTCATGGCTATCAATCAATACCGCCCTGTACAAAAACGCCAAAAAGAAGAAATCCAAGGATGGTACCGAGAGTACCCCCATTTTCAAGGACTGTATTGTCCTGCTGTTGGTTTGTCTGTTTGATAAGAATAATAACAAATACACGCATTATAATGTGATCATTCCATTCATTTCACGCCATCATTTTCGAATATTTTCAAACCTGTAATTTTGACAAGATCTAAGGCGATGCTCTCCAAAACATGCTGATATTGGGCTAACTTAATTGCTTTTTTCTTCTTTGAAATTACACTTTTAAAAATATATATAATACTTGTCCATTGCAATTTCCCGCTTACTTAAATTTTTCCAATAGAGATTAACCTAATTAAAATACAGAGTTTTTATATGATTACACAAAAAATCATGCTTTTGGGTTAGGTATAAATTTTGATTTCAAGTAAATTAAATTCTAAATTGTTCATTTTCATTGTGAAATTTTTGTACCTTCGTATCGGAATGATATCTGTTGAGACTGTTCCTGTAGATGAATCGTCTGGTCTTGGTGCTAGGAACCTTCTACCTTACTGAAATTATTAAAAATAGAAACATTCCGAAAAAAGCCCCCGAAATACAATTTACATTTCAGTACTAGTATTCAATTCTCATATTTGGTCTTTTTAAGCTGGTGAAGCCTGAATATGATATATAACTTCTTTGACAAAACAACAAGTAACGAAGGTTTACCCCTTATAGCGGTTAACTATTGCACAAATTTCGAAATCCCAGATCGTGGAGGATGGGGTTGGGGTTGCTTGTACTTTTGTACTAAACGATGTTATATTCATACTAAAAAAAAAGGGGGGGGGGTTGCCATAACGTCTTCCCTTCATAGTGAAAATAACTATCTTTGCATGTACACATTATTTAGGAATTTGTTACGTTTCCAACCCCCCCCCTCCCCCGCCCGGTGGCTTCGTGTAAGTGTTTGTCTTTTTAAATTGAAATTCAACAATTGATAAATATATTGGTGGTGGTTTTGAATCGTAAAAAAAATTGTGTATCATAAACGCACTTGGTTCTTTTTCATAAAGCGTATTACTGATCGAGTACAAACAAAGGAGAAGCTAGACATGTATATATGAGCGTGTTTTGTGTAACGTTACATGTATTTAAAATGTGAAAACTTAAAGATCGGTGACTGCTTTAAAAAATTATATTTTGAGAACACCCAGCTTAAATTTTGTAAATGTATACTTGATGTTCACAAAAAGAATACAAAATGTGCAGAAGGCGTGTATTGTAAGGCGCTCTGGGTACCTACATGTAGGTAGATAAAGCGCTATATAAAAACCAATCATTATTATCATTGCAATTTCACTTTTTTCATCAGATATTGATCTATACTATTTTGGGATTTCAACGACACATTTTGGTACATACAACAAATATAATAGATGATTGGTTGTATAAAAGCATATTGGGATCACTTTTTAAATGAGGGAGANAACAACAAATAGATGATTGGTTGTATAGAAACATATTGGGATCACTTTTTAAATGAGGGAGATTTGGGGGAACATCCGTAACGATTAAAACTAGCTAAATGTTGGTATATATTAAAATACTTGTCTACAAAATTTTCTTTACTCAAGTATGTATATGAATGAAGCAAACATCTATTTTTGAATCAAGAGAATTCATGGTTTGCATTTATGCAAAAGTCATAAAATATATTGAACATCAAAGATGAACTTGAGGATCATTTAAAGTGGTTTGTAATAGGACTATATTGGATTATCATGAAAAAGACCAGTATAAACAAGTTTGCAAAGCCATGCTGAAGGCAAATTAAGCACTTATTTGTAGCTCAAACAAAATTGGGGTTATGAGAAAAATAAATTTATCAATTGATCACGGAAAACCAGTATCATGTAAAAAAAAAAAAAAAAATTCTTCTCGCAGGTTAAAAATTAAAATGGGTATAGGTTTACAAATATCCTCAGAAAGGACTGATTATTCATACACTAAATGTAACTCTAATTAATACGGTACTTGTAGAAAATGAAATACATTTTTTTTTATGACGTTTAAAAAATATGATTACCAAGAGAAAAAAAATCCGCTTATTGCTATAAATATTCAAATTTTTCCACTTAAGATATTGATCAAAACCTATTTTGTCTACTTAATTCAAAAGAAAAAGAATTGTTTGGTCTATCATGAGGGTAAATTTGTCTATATGATAACATGACTAAGTTTTAATATTTTGTTCTATTTATGATCTACTAGTATGTGTGCTTGAATATGCATTGACATCTATTGCTACGGAAATATTCCATCGATTGACACTTTTTCTTTCGATTACTGTAACCCTTTCATTTTTGTCCATTTTGGACTCTGATTTAGAAATAAAGTACATGTATTCTATAGACCCCTTCACGGTAACTGCGGAGCTGCTCTCCGCGCATGCGTATAAACACTTCCGCAGGGCAACTTTCTTTTTAGTGAAAACGCCTCTTTCGGTTTAATCAAGTAGTAGAAACAGCCATGGTACGAAGCTGCAGTGTTTACCAGTGTACAAATCGCGACGATGCTAGAGGGAAAGAGAAGGGGTAAAGTTTTTTCAGGTAAAATGAATAAATTTTCTTTATTTTTCTCTGAAATTCATATCTGAAGCGAAGGCATTATAAGGAGGGTTGTATGGTTAAATTACCACAAAATCTATATCACGCTGTGAAATTTTTTTTAGATGACCTTCTGTTAACTGTCAAACAAATACAGATCATAACATGTTACAAATTTTATGTAAAGAAGATTGTTTCATCATTTTTATGGTATACACAGGCTAAATAGAACGCCAATACAGCAGTGCAAATCTCTGTGTAGCAGTTTTGCCTTCAATGATTATCATTTTTCTACTTTCTTCGTAGGGGGCCAAGGCCTTTACGATTGGTAAAAAATATCAAATAGGGAAAAATCAATAACATTGTAATTAACTTTCATTGATATTTGAAAAATAACTCTATATAATAGTAACTCATTGCTTTGAAAATAGCAGAGTCACCCATTGCTTAATTAGGTGACAAATATTGCTATTTAGAGTAAGTTGTAAATGAAAAGTCAAATGTATCAAAAACATCAATGCAAACTTGGGGGAGGGGTCAGCAGGAGCTATATATATAGTCACTGACCTTAGCATGCATATTTTAATTTTAAGATTCCCCAAAGATGCACACAAAAGACGACTGTGGTTGAGGGCTCTGAATCGAGATGGATTTTTGCCCAGTGAGCATTCCTGTGTGTGTTCTGTGCACTTTGTGTCTGGTTGGCACAGTGATGATGCTGCAGATGAAAATTATGTCCCCACCATATTTTCGTATAAGGAGAAGCCCGTCAACGTTGAAAGGCAGAACCGGGCAGTTAGAAGGAGCATTGAAAAGGTAAAAAGTGCCATATATCATTAAAGAAAGTAATCATTTATCAATTTATAAAAATTAGTTAGAATATCATTAATTTTTTGAAATTAGTTTAATGAATGATATTTATTATATATTATGTGCATTTTNATGCTTCAAGGTGCACAAACAATCTGAATACTGAATATATGTATATCCCATATAGGATTTTAAAGAAACAGGACTTAGGGAGATGGAGCTTGAGAAAAAGACAGTTAAGTTTTTCTGTCTTTACTCACTCTTCATATGCCAAATCCAGAGAAGAAGAAGAAGACGTACAAGACAGAGGGGAAGGAGAGGTGTCCGATGATGTTGACATTGGAGTCAAGCTAACAAGAGATGCAGGTATGATCACAGGCTCTGATCACATGAAAGGACAGAGTCAAAACAAACAAAAACCAAAAAACAGCCTTTACAATTATATCTAAAATGCAACTGTCTAAAAGAATGATATTACATACAAACTTTTATAAATTATCATTTGAAATGTATTTCGTCAATGCAGTGGAGAAATAATCAAGACCAATTATTTTATGAGTGACATTAATTTGAATGTCATGACCATAGACAATACTTTCATGTAGGAGTATGTTATACTATTGGGTGAAAACTAAAGCTTAAATCATATTGTAGTTTACTACCGCCTTAATAATTACTTGTGATGCCATTCATTGTAGGTGGTACAATTGTTATCCAGACCCACTACTACAAGAGAACTTGGCCTTGAAGTCTGAGCTAAGGATGACTGCAAGGTCATAAGTGGTCTTGTTCAACAAACTCAAGACGACGACTCCAAGACCAAATTCACACTGGACTGCCTAGCTTTGCATTTTTATGTGGTTATTCAAGTAAGTGAAATTAATTCTAAAGGAATTGACGTTACTTGTATTATTTGATTTTTTATTCTGCAACATACACAATTAATTCATAATATAAATAGACTAAGTTAACATCGTATTAAATGTAATAACTTGGTAAGTACTCTAATATATGCATCCTAAGGAGCAGATAACTCCATTGATTTTGAGGTCACAAGGATAAGGTTCAAACTATTCACTGTACTTTTGGTATCTTAAATTGTGTTGGCACTACTCTCAAATAATTTGGACCAAAGGGGGCACAGATGTTCATAAAACATTCTATGTTCAATTCATGTCTGCAGCTACCTGGCGCCCAAGTGTGAGAAGATGGTGTACTGGAGAGGTACCTCTGCTACTCCTGGTGAGAGGGCACGACCTAGGCGTTCGATGTCATTGCAGCCTATAGACCAGTTCCTTGCGACACTGATGAGATTGAAAGTTGGATTGTATGTTGAAGATGTTGCTGAACGCTTTGGTATGTGTTTAAACAAATGACATTGTCATGAAGATTTTTTTTTCTCCTTTTTTTAAGCAAAAATATTCAGGAAAGTTTTTACGTGTGACTATCATATTCCTCAAGTGAGAAATTTTAGGCTTTTGATTTTAAGATAAAGAAACTCCTCATAAAATACAATAATTACTATGCATGTTTTAGGAGTGTCGGTTGGGACGTATTCGCAGTACTTTACAACCTGGGTATGCCTTCTCTACCAGGAGATGAGACCATTGAACCCCTTTCCTTCCCGGGATGTCATTCAAAGGAACATGCCTTCTTGTTTTCATTCTTTTCCTAATTTAAGAGTTATTCTAGATTGTACAGAAATATTTGTTCAGAAATCAAGCAGTCTTGTTAATCAAAATCTGTCATTTTCACATTATAAGCATCACACCACAGTTAAGTTTCTTATTGGCATTACTCCTTCTGGTGTTATTTCTCTTGTTTCAGAAGGATTTGGTGGAAGAGTCTCTGATCGACAGATGATTGAGAAGTCCCTGCTCCTCACCATGCTTGAAGAAGGGGATGGAGTTATGGCAGATAAGGGTTTTACAATTGCAGATATGCTAGAGAAAAAGGGCTGTACTTTAAATATTCCTCCTTTTCGTTCATCATCTTCTCAGTTTTCCTCTCAAGATGTGCTAAAAACACAAGAAATTGCAAAACTTAGAATACATGTTGAAAGAGCAATAGGCCGCGTCAAAAATTTTCATATATTTGATGGTGTACTCTCTCTTTCTTTAGTGCCATTAGTGTCCCAAATGTTTTCTGTTTGCTGTTGGATCACCAATCTTGATGTACCTTTGGTTGAGAGTTAAATGTAAGTATAAGTTTAAGGTAGATCTCTATATCGTCATAATGGCTGACGTCCTTTCGAAACATGGATGAAAATATCACTATCGGGGTTATATATCAATTCATATAAATTTTAATGCCTAGCCGAGTAACTCAGTAAGTTAGCGCATTGCCTTC
>CAJDSM010029194.1:0-12454 GCA_903981925.1 Ostrea lurida
CCCCATTGTATAACTAGCCCCATGGGCCTTTATGAGGCCCATATATGTAATATGAGGCACAGTACGTGATTACCACTAGAATTCATCCCCTAAAGTGGTTGGCCTATCATTTTGTTTGCCCTTATATTCTTTTCTCCTCAATTCTTCAGAATCTAGCACTTGCACTCACGTTCCTGTTGGCCTTCTGAGTAATTTATATAGCACCACATAACTTTGGTCTGGCCATATAGTCTATGGAACTATATCCTTTAATGAAATAAAGGTGTGGATTATCATCTAAAGCGCGGGATTGCAGGATCTGTACTTTTTTATAATTGTAGGAATGTTGTCGATTCGTTGACTGCATCAATTCCCTTATTGTCCAAATTTAAGAATGTAGGAATCGGCGAGGTTTCCTTGAGTTCACTTTCGTCCACTAATGCGCGGTGACAAAGATTCTGTGATAGGCCCAACATCCCCAATCATATAATCCAAGTCTGTATCCGGTGTTGAGGAATCCAAGTAGAACCCTAATTTTAAAGTTTTTCTTGTATCTATACAACATTTTCAACGGAACCGGCAAATGTTGGTGCGAATATGTTGCTGTAGACCCAATGGTTATTCGTAAAGGTTTTTTTTTTAAAGTAAAGGGAGTCAAAGGACACATTCGTGTTTTATGGGTTTAGTTTGTACGATCGATGTCCATGACTACGTTTACGTCAAGTTGTATTGGTAAACAAGTCCCATTAATTCACAGTTGTTACAACTGGCGAAGGCTGGACATATTCCCTATGCTGTTCCCCATCAAATTTATTGTCGTAAAGTCGCAAATAGCGCCTATTGGAAAAAGCAGTGCCTAGTTGTCCTAAATCCTAGTAATGTCTTTCTCGTTGGCTCATTTATCGGAAGGATGACTATAATTCTCGCCGCAATCTCTAGTAGAAGTAAAAATTGTAATGATCCATATTTTTTCTCTGAGTATAACGCTAACTTGTCAATTAGATAATCTTATGATGGAATAAGGGGTCGGGAGGAATTAAAATGTTTACTTACTAAAAGAAGTTCGTATGGAAACCGTTTCAGTTATTAAACTCTAATCTACTTGGCCTGACATACGTTTTATTTTAGAGACCCCTGTGGAACTTATCCCCACGACATATTATCCGAGCATACACTAGGTTACATCTCAATGTCCTGAATTAGACAACATTAGACGAGTGCAAGTTCAGTATTTCTATTCCTACACACTAGTTCGATGGTATAACTTAGAAATAAAATAAATTTGTTGATTGGTCTGGACTTACACCTAGTTGACTATGAGTCCAAAATTGAATGTTTAATCACACATAGACCTAAGAACGCCACATGTTTTTACAATTACTTTGACATTACATACCAATTTTAGTAAATCGGAGATAATACATGGGATGCTCGTGAATGAATGTACTCCTTTCTCTAATTCAATATTTTTGTAAGGGATGACTTGACAGTTTCGCTTTCTTTAACTTTGGGGTCATAGCCTAGTTCTATCCCTTGTGCGAGCTAGCTATCACCCACCTAAACTCGGGTCTATTCTCCTACTCTGACACAGTTACGTTGTTAATAAGAGTCTGTCCAATCTTGCACCCTCATGTTTTATTGATCTGTTCCTGTAGGAGCTAGAAAAAAATTTCCGAGGGAGGCTACCTACTGTGATCATCTGTTCTCGGAGCATGTGTTGGCCCACCATGATAGTACACGAAAAGAGGTGCACCTCTTTTTTTATAACAATGTGAGCGTACGAGCCAGCCTCACCGATCAATAGTAAAGATACAGCTTAGTAGTGCTCTGCTACTAAAAATATTGACTTCATAAACTGGATATAAATAGAACATTCCAATAGGAGGCATTCACCTGGATACTGACCTTGTTGAACCTTAGAGAAAATAGGGTGTCTTCAAACTTTCATCATGGTGTGGAGTTAAATCGACCATAGTAGTTGCAAGATTCCTGGGAGCTTACGGTTCGGTCTTGGTATCCCTGCCCTTACTAAGATATACTAAATGATCACACTGTAAACGGTACCTTTGACTCTGTGACAAAGACGATAAGGACAGGCACCTATTTTCCTCAATCCTGTTGCCCAATAGTATGTACTGACTTGAGATTGGTTCAACATCGTCACCAAAGTTCCTCTCTGATCAATAGAGCCCTAAGCAGCTGGACTAATGACGGAATATCGTATCTGGGTAGTCTGGCTTCGACCTACAACGTCTTTACTCTCGTACTATATAGGTGTAACACAACGAGAGCATACATTTGATTTACAAGGGCATTGTGAACTTGTTGAGAGTTATTAGAGAATATCATATAAGTGTACATCTATACAACTATCACAGTCATGGTGGCAGTCCCATTGAATGAGCTAAAAATGTTTGTAAGCATCCTCTGTGATGAGCTTACGAGATATCACTCTGTCATTTAAAATCAGCAGAAAAGTCCGGACCAGACAGACGGTACGACGACTTTTGGATGCATGACTTCTAATATTCAATATATCGGTTCTGTCTTAGACGGCATATGTAAAACTAATAGATATATTATGACATTGAGGTCAAAGTTTAAGGTATACAGAGTAATTTCATAACTAGTAAACTGACACATCAAATACTCAGTAAGTGATTACACCCCATGTGCTCTCAAAGTATAGTGGATACTAGCTTCTACCTCAAAGAACATAAGATAGCTTAGGTAACATCACGCACAATTCATTGGGTTCCAAAAAACTGATATACATTAATTTATGAGAACCCCTTGATTGTCAATAGGTCAAGGTCCATACAAAGAGTCATTCAATATAGCCGACTACAAAATCGTCTCCATGATGAATGCATTTCATGTGCCAACACTAACGGAGAGATGCTATCAGTTGCAAGGATCAAAGTAAGTTAATATGAGACGGGTACTATCTAAAATGGTTCATGTTAAATAAACATGAATCAATATTTAGGTTCGTACCTTAGAGGTTGAAAGTATCCCAATTAAGGTTCAATATAATCATATTACGCTAATCATTCAATCGGACGTTGTGACAATAGGAAGGTCTTATGATTATACACATTTGTTTCAGCGTCAAATATGTAAATGGTACTAGAGTCTACGCTTCTCCAATAGAAGCAGACAAACCGATAGGTTGTATCGGATCGTCGGACGTTGTACAACAGAATACATATGCATATACATGTTATGCACGTGTTGTGACAGTATAGAACGGAACAGACAAAACGTAACCTCCTAGCTGATCATGATATGCTACGCCCTTCATATAACGTATAAAGACTTTCAGCGATAGCGTAGGTGTTTAGTAGCACGTAAAAGGTTTACCTGATTTTGGGATCTTATCAGCCATATTATTATTGTGAGACTCATAGATTTGGAGGAGTATACATGTATTTACATATGTCTAGTTATGTTCCCGCCTATACACAGTTGGCCCTTCGTTATGGCTGAGCCTCGTGTTTGTAATGTTAAGGACTCTCTTGCCGTACAAATTTTGTTTCTATCCATCTGAGTATCTTGGTAACTTGAGTTGCTTATTGTGGGGAATTTTTTATGGTGATCTTTCTGTGCGAGTCACAAGGGTGGGGAGTCTGTAGTGTTACGTGTCAGATTATTGATCTCTTGCCACTGTTATATTCGGTCTGAAGCTTCAAAAATCTAGCTTATTTGGCTAAAATTAAGGAATATGTGCTCTCTAGGTAGTCCGCGACTGACCCTATGTTAAAGATCAGTGGATGTTGATTTTAGTCAAATCCTCATACTCACAAGGTTCTTTCATGGTCTGGCAAAATCGGATGTCCGTTGGTAACAGTTAGACCCATAAGTTTGTACAACTACTCTCCTTCGAGCCAGCTATCAGTTGTTTTATATGAGCATTATAGTGATGGATAGGTAAGAGGCTTTACTTCCTATATTTGACTATTCTCTCAATTCCTTATGTTGGTTTGCATATTTCGACCTACGCTCTTGATTAGAGGAACCTACCATTTTAGGTTCATTGCTAACCACCTGTCCCTCGAGGTACATTGACTATTAGGTTGCCTTTGCCGCTTTTTCCGGCTGTCATTGATACTCTTTGATGATTCATATTCACTTATCTAATTTTCTTCTCCTTGTCTTTATAAAAAGAGTTGTTAGATTGAAAAAAAATTTTATAATGCGGAGACAAGTCTCAACCAATGTCACACGAAAAGTGGTGTTTGGAGATGTCCAGCGACCGGATCTAAAATCTTTGACTGGATTACGTCATTCCTTTGGAGTTGAAAAAATACTATCAGCACTCTTGAGGAGATACATCTTCTTTTGTAACGGGTTGTACCTTATAATTTAACTACGGACTGTTTAGAATCTATCCTCCAAACATCAACAACAACATTAGCATGACAACGTCTACCCTACCAGTTCTCCTGTTAGGCGAGTGCCAGGAGGAAGAGATGGCACTATGGTTTGGACCAGCCGTTTTCGAGTAAGTCGCCTTGTTCAGCCCATGTTCTAGAAGCATTTCTATCACTGATAATAGCATGCAATTATTAGTGGTTTTAACTCATAATGCCGTTCTTCAAGTATCCCGTACGTAGTGATATAAATACAATAGAACCACCACAGATCGAAATATGTTTTTTTACTTATTAAGATGGTTCCCCGACCCCATTATTTTACTGGTACTAGATCATTGTCTAGTTCCTACTTTTTAGGTTCTGCCCTCTGGATCTCAACATGTACTGTTTTTTATATTCTGTTGTAAACTGAGAACTAGAAGTGGATCTTGCTGATGATCGACCACTTTTATGCTTTTTCCATTATACATTCACAGACCATACTCTCGTTCTTCCTTGATTTTTGTAATGGACATTACAAGTAAATGTTGTTAATCTAGATGTATTCCATTCTATGTTGCGATTCATCAGGTGGACTTCTCTGATGGCAATTGATGGATAACAACACATTAATTAATACAGAACTAAGCACATATTCACACGTTAGTCAACCCGAGCCACAGTCGCGCCCATCTAGGATGAGGACTTGTTAGCATCTCAAAACGTCCGCTCGGCCCTGCTATTGGACGAGTAGAATTAGTGGGCGTGTCATGATGGGTTCTATTGTAACGCTCACTGGTTGAGATTTCAGACTACAGGCCGATATGTCTCATCTCAGCGCACAAAGACTATTATTTCGGTGACAGAATGAGATACACTTGGTACGCTACCCAACTTTGTCTCCTAAAAATTAGGATGCACAGCGTTACAATGCACACTTGAGGTATTAAGATCGAGCTTGAATATAACTACAGAACCAGCGAAATTTATTAGTCTGCTATATATCCCTTTGATGTTGATTTTCCTTGGTTCGCAGGAGCTTTATCTGGGGCAAAACTCTACTCCACAATGACTCGTACCACCATTTTGACACCCCCCTGCACTTGCTTTAACCAAATGGCCCACTTAAATCATGGTTAATTAAAGCTGCAACACTTTCGTCCAGCCGCGAAAAAATCCGCAACTTGCGGGGAGAAGTGAGGAAAGGAGGTGGGCATCCGCAGGGCAGGACATGTTCGACAGAAGTGTGGGTAGATTGGGTCACTTTGCTAACGTATCTTAGGGTCAAGCGAACACCCTGATTGGTGGTATCTATCATAACCATTAGCTTTCTATGCTCTCTTACAGGAAACATCACTAAAACTGTCCAAAACCGTCCAACTATATCGCTTGATAAGGTGTAACACTGAGTATGGGCACAATCTGTCTGATTCTCGGAAACATAAACTAAATTTGCAAACATGGGAGCAGAACTTCTCAGCTACAGGACACCTTCAATTAGCAACTCCATTGTTACAGAATGTTTTTCCATGACTATTTTTATCTAACTACAAGAGTTTTCCTATAAATGTAATCACTCGATAAAGCATCTTTTCTGACGCCCATTTAAATATGTACTTGATTATCTTACATATATACTTTATGTTACCTAACCTAAATCTCAACCGCGAACACACCTATAGTTTAATGTTGAGTGCGGTATTCTATGCTACGTGCGGAGAGACTGGACTCACTGGCTGCCTTGTTCAGATGTGATCTGTGTCCCTTGTCTGGCAATGCTGCTTCGTAGGTGAGCTTCTAGTGACGGAGTATTTTTGTCTTACGGTCGTCCTGTGGTTTTAACCTCACTCTCAACCTTCTTTTGTTCGAAATTGCTGTTTCGAGAGCGGAGTGTGTTCGGAGTAGACACAATTAGTTTTGTGTACCTCTACAGCCGTTTTGGGTTCCGCTTATCAACTTTATGGAAGCATCGCTATGAATGGCGTCGACTATCTATCGATATCGATACCAGCTTTATGGTTGGGACGGGCAGAAACCCTTTTCCTTCTTACGTCACATTACAATAGTCTATAAGGAAAATTCATTAGTCCGAAACAGGTTTTTTTACTTATCTACTTAACTAACCTAAGTGATAAACTTCCTCTTTCGGGAGTCGCTCCGACGGGTGCGCTATTGCTTATGACACTTTTTCCTTATGAATGTTTTGACACTTAGGTCTGCTCACTGAAGTACGAATGCAAAATCCCAATTCACCTTCCGTATTTGGTTGCGTGTGTGCGGCACGATGATCGGGGATTAAGCAATTTCTAGGGTTTCAGAAGGGTAAGTAGATCTCGGATGTGTCCGTGTCTAGGCGTTTAATTGAGGTAGATCCGGCGTGTTAGCCTCGCAGACCACTCTTGGTACGTGACCCCTTTGTAGCTAAGTCAGACGGCTCTTCCAACCAAGTGTATCCTAGTTTGTTTTGTTTCTGGATCATTGATTCGTTTGGCTCGCTTATTTTACTCACGGTCTGTTTGTTTCTGCTTGCTGAGGTAGGCCGCTATACTATAGGGCTTTGGCTTTCTCAGGCATGTTGTGTAGGGTCCAACCACTAAATGTCAGATTTGTGATCGGGTGGGTCGGGGCGGTGCTCGGTTTCGTTGTTGTCGGAGGTATTGGACTTCGATTACCTCGGCTCGGGTGGCTGACCTTAATCTCTTTTGATTTAGCGCTTCTTCCAATGTCAGAACTTCATGTAGTCTTTTTTTTCATGGATTTGCTCTTCGGCGTCTAAGATAGGACGTTTAATGGTATAGCGTTTGCGTGGGCGTTTTTTTTTTTTTTCTGTCTGTCCGGGCTGTTGTAGGCCTGAACCTCCCATTGTATTAGCTCCCTCATGTAATCTTTACTAACCCTGTGTTTTTGTTACACGCCCATGTTCGTTGATTTCACCTAGTGATATGATGGAACGAAGGTGCCCTGTTCTTACTCTCGCTGATTTCAATAGTCCAGAAGGTTCAAGGTTCGTCAGTGTCACTTGTACGGGAAAACTGTTTCTTTGTCGGGCCTGGCCGGGATAAACGCCAGTTGTAACTCCCAGTAAGATGGCGGTAAACACGAGAATCAAAACTCCATCAACTTTGCGTGAAACACGGATTTGTATCAAGGCATTGAATATAACTACGAGTATGAGAAAAGATTAACCTAAAATGCAAGTAAATGTCATATCGAATGAGTACATCTAAATGTCGTAAGCTTGTGCTATTTATGTAGGAAAACTTTGTAGGCGGGCAATAGAGATCCCCGACACCGAAATGCTCAGGATCGTTGCAACTGGTACAATTTATCACCAAATTAGGATGAAAGGAAGACACTATTGTTTATTTCAAGGTCAAAGGTCAAGGTCTATAGTCCATTATGAGTATTGTATAGTTGCTTGTTTCGTTTCGAGAACGACGAACTATACCTCGGCTGGGCCACGTCGCCCTGTATAAAAAGGTGTCCATCTTTTCGGGTCTATCATGGGCACATTTAGCTATTCAGGCTCCAAACAGTCATCTATGTAGGTGGCCTCGTTCCTCGGATTGTTCCTACTGGGACAATCATTTATAACATGTCCATCCTCATTAGTGTCAGGATGATAATCCAAGGTTTTGGTATAAGTAAATAGCCAGTAACTTTTACCCCTAATTAAGAACATGTCAAGTCTCTTCTTATCAATATTTAGTTGATGGAATATCATCTCACAGACCCGCATTGTGTTCCATTTCAGAATAGTTTATGGCTTCCAAAAAATGTTAAAAACTATGTGGTCGTTCTTTCACTAGAAAATTCATTTAACTTAGCAATTTAACCAACGGTCAACAATTTTTATAACCCAAGACTTGGGTGAAATCTGACTTGCAATATCGTCTAATGTTGTCTCGGGATTGATGTAAACCTAATTGTAGGCTCGTATATGTCGGGGAACCAAGGGGTTCTCTAAATAAATGTATGTCAGTGCCATCAAGATTTGAGTTTAATATACGAAGGTACCATCAACTTCTTTATAAAGCATTGTTAATTCCCTCATCGACGCCAGTCCATCTTATTCTAATGAAAGTTAGAATTCATAGAAAAAGTATAGTACATCATACCTTATATAGTTTCCAACATTAAGTACAATATTTTATTGCCTTTCCCCGTTTAGGCAATTCGAGAAAGTTTAATTATTCTGTGATTTATAGGTTGTAAACTAGGTTCCTGCTTTTTTTTTTCTATATGGGTGCATTACTAACAATATTGGCAAGCATAGGGAAATATGTCGCGCCAGTTATCCTGGCCATGTACACATGTTGACAGCTACATCCCACGTTGGATCTTTTTTTACCAACATTACATTTTACTTTGATCGTACCTAGTCCATTGGACATCGTTCGTACACAAAACCCATAAAACACGATGTGTACCTCTTTGAGCTCTTCCTTTCAGTGTACCGTGCATACGTTGGAGATTTGGAAACGGCATTGCGATCCGGGGGTCTTACACTCACATTACTTGCACTCAAACTTTTTGCCTCCTGTTCTGCTCTGTTAAGGAAGGTTGTTTAGCCTACTTGTAGGACTTTACAGAGAAGAAGAATCTTTTAACACATTTAGGGTTTCCTTCACTTTGGATTCCTCATTACATTTGCCTTTGGCCGGCAATATCAGACTTGGATTATATGATTGGGGAATGTTGCCTATCACATGAATCTTTGTTCCACCGCGATTAGTGACGAAGTGAACTCAAGAAACCTTTCCGGCCGATTCCTACATCTTAATTTGACAATAAAGGAATTGAATGCAGTCACATCAAACAACATCCTCAATTATAAAAAAGTAACAGTCTGCATCCCGCCCTTATTTTAAGAGAATCCACAACCTTGTATTTCATAAAGATAAAGTTGTTCCCACTATTAGCACCAAAGTTTATTTATTACAAACAGACCGTTGCAGTGCCCTAGATATTGAAAGAATTACAACAAAATCCCCTCAAGTGTACATGTTCCTCTTCCTCATTTAAATTATGGTCCGCGCTGGGCATGTTATTACTGGGAGCTATAGATTAGTCCAAAATAGATCTTAGTCCTCATTTCAAAAAAGGTTCCTAAATTCCGGGTAACCTCGCCATTTAAATGGCGACATAATTTTCATGACTATTATGAATTCTGTGGAAGAATAACGCCAGATCGTTGGACAAAATCTGAGGGGGGGGGGGATCTTACAACTTTGTCTGAATGGATAAAAGTATTTCGGAAATTATTAAAATCCCGTATTAACCATTTTAGCGGGAAAAATGCGTACTATTTACACTTCTGTCTTTAAGAAGCCAGAAGTGGTTAATGAAGTTAACATAGACTACATGAAAACTTTGTACTGGTTCCAGCTGATAAGCAAGTAACAACATTGGTCCTTTGTTTGTAAAAGTCACTATTATATTTGTCTTTTAAATGAACTTAGGGTTTACTTCAACATCTGGAATTCTACTTATACCTCGTAGCAATCTTGACTAAAGATGAAATCTTCAAATCACCTTTTGTTTTGAATACTTTCAATAATTCCGAAGAATCAGGATCAAATTTGACATTCACATACCTTTACTGGATTCCAAAATTGCATAAGAATCCTTACAAACAAAGATACATCGCTGGTTCCAGTAAGTGCTCTACAAAAGCCCCTATCCTTACTACTAACAAAACTACTAACACTGTTAAAGAGTCCACTTTAGAGATATTTGTTCCACTTACATATTCCAGAAGTGGTGTCAATCAGATGTGGATTCTCAAAAACTCTAAAGAGCTTATAGAAAACTTTCAAGTCACAAAGATTTTTTCTTCAACAGATTGACTGCATCAAAAACATATGATTTCTCCACACTTTATAGACAACACATTCCTCACAGATAAATTAAAGTCTAGGCTTTTTCCAGATAATTGATAATTGCTTTTTGAACAAAAACGGCGGCACCCGAAAAATACAAGTTTCTGGTCATTGGGAAACAAAGATACATATTTTGTCAGAAACCGCACTCTGATTGTCCACACAAGTACTCGTTGAAGAAAGATATTAAGAGCATGATTGGGATTTCTTATAGGCATAATATTTATGTAGTCTTGGAGACCATTTCTTCCAACAATCTGTTTGGTATTGCCTATGGGCACTATTTGTGCCCCCCGATTATTGGCAGACTTATTTTGATATTCATACGAAAGCTCAGAATTTGCTTCAGAAACTGTTACATGATAAAAAAAAACTTGCCGTGTCCTAACCTTACTTATAGGTATAATAGACGATGTCTTATCAATTAACAATCAATAAATTTTCACAAAATTATGTCCATTTGATATATCCTGACGAAACTTGAAATAAAGGACACCACAAGAATCTGACAGATGTTGCTTCATATTTGGATATTTTACTTAATATTGACTCTAATGGCAGACTGACAACTACATTTATTGATAACGTGATGACTTTGACTTTGCAATTGTCAACTTTTCCTTTTTTGTGTAGTAATGTACCACTATTCACCTGCTTATGGTGTGTATGTCTCTCAGTTGATTCGTATCGCAAGGGCATATTAAGGTTTTATTACGCTTTCGTGTAGGTATTATTACGTTTGTATACGTGTTGTTACGTATCTGTACATATACACATGTATCTACGTATTGCAATGATTTTGATATGATTTATATCAATTGAAAAAGCAAATATTAAGCAGTCTGGAAGCAAAATGGACAGTAAAAGCATGGAATTGGTACATTATGGTTTGCAATTATACATACATGTTCAACAGTTAAAGGTACTCTTGGTTAACTTGTATCAAATGAGACAAACGGTTAGAATTATTTGGGTAAAAGAGTGGCTGGGTAGACGGTCCCAGTTAGGAGTTCATACACAATCTTCAGCGTCTAATCTCGAACTGAAAACTTTTGATTCTGTTGCAATTTTACCACCGGCAGTTAAACGCAAATACGTAGGGTAAACGTAATTAATCGAGGGGAAACGTATTGGACCTTGGTTTAAACCTACTAAAACCTAGCTATACGGGAGTAAACGTAGTCTATATGGAATAAAACGTGGTCTATACGTTACTAAATGTACAAATACGTGATAAAACGTATCAAAACCTAATAAAACGGTAACATGATAGCTAATAGTAAACCGGATAATTTCTAGCACTAGTAAAACGTAAGCAAATGTAGGAAAACCTAATAAACGTACACGCTATTTGAAACGGTACAAAGGAGTAGGCAAACGAAGGGTGAAAATCGGCCCGGAAAATGGTATAAATTAAAGTGAAATTTCAATAAATTATTTTTTGAATTAATGATAGTATATGTATGATCGATTTTCAGTGTGTTAATTTTTTTTTGAATTTTGCATTTGTGTATCTACATGTAAGATCTAATGTCCAAACATCATGAAATATCATAAAATACATATCTGGACCAAGAAAATGTTATCGAAATTTGAACCTTACTTCCTGGCATCATATTTAAACTTACAAAAAGATATTGGTCCAAGCCTGTGCTCTATATCGAATTTTGGTATTTTATCACAAAAATAAGGCTATTTTAAGCAACCTCTTGTATTTTATGGTATTGCATGATGTTTTGGGCATTAGATCGTAGATGTAAAGGCAAATATAACGAACAGTGATCAATCTCGTAAGTCCCAAATAGAATACAAAAAACAAGAGTTGGACAAACACGGATTCCTGGACACACCGGAGGTGTGATCAAGTACCTAGGAGGAGTAAACATCCCTGTTGACACTCGGTCAACCAACTTACCGCCGTGAGTCCATAGTCTGTGATCAGGTAAACGAACAATCCGTAGTCAAATCAGTGTGTGAAAAACGAGTTACAGTGGCTATGAAACACATCAACAAGCATTTGACTCAATGGTAGGTCGTATTGGTAACTGTTATAACCGACCATATAATTACGAATGCTGCCTTTAAACGTAACTGTGAAACCCCTGCAACAACAACTTGTCTGTAAGTAGCCTGCCTCGATTCAAAAATTGCTCACACGCAGAACAAGCTCTTGTGTATCGAATGAGTTGAGAGAAATACACACCATATGCATGTGGTGGTGGAATATTGCTAAATAAA